>JAVTVY010002815.1:0-35007 GCA_036873755.1 Hanleya hanleyi | reverse complement strand
CATTGTTATTGTAGACATGTACAAGAATGAAGTCACTGAATCTGATTCATATTCATAATTTATTTGTGTGGCAATTGACAACCAGAAAATAATATAAGTAGCCTACAGGTCTTCTTCAAGATTACACGTATGCCTACCGGTACATCGAATAATTATTTTAAAATCCATTCAGCAATTGCACACAGAAAAAAATACCCTTACGTTACTAAAAAATTCAATCACAGACACAGAAAACCATTATTAACATCAAAAAATAAATTTACCTCCACTGCCTGGCCCAAACGGAAAATTATTTTGTCAACTTCAACAGGTCAGAGCAAAGCACTAAGTGGGGTACATGTATATATCCAATCTAATTAAAATTAAATCCTAACGGCTTCCCCATTTGGATATGTCGCTGTTAGGATCTAACCGGCTTGCAGTAAGGCGCGTGTTGACCGATCCCGAGAGGTTTTCATAGTGCTTTGAAGGGAACGTAATGACAAGTGCTTTCTGGTTGGCTCAGCCGAAGCACACGCCAAGCTGTGGGGGAATCTTCTGATGTTGCCGCCCACCCGCCAGGTTGGCTCCATAATGCGGGGTAGAATTATGGACTCGTCCTTGACGTAACCTTGAGTCCATGAACCTATCCCCCTGCCCGACTCAAGTAAAGTAGTTAAAATGCGGTTGTGATGTCATAAGACTATTAAATATTCATGAGCTGGGCGCTCCGAACACAAAATTCAATTGAAATTAGTAAGATCCTACATGCGACATATACGATTGGGGAGCATTGATAGGATATTAATTTATTAAGATTAGATTGGGTATATATCCCACCTAAGATATTAAATCAAAGTTTGGATATTGAAATATATCCTAATTGGGATATTTTCACCGATTTTCATACTAAACGGCAATGTCAGATTTCGGCGTCAAAACTACCAAAAACAAGATAGAATCTACTTCACAAAACTGACAATACGATTGTATAATTTTGCTGACCTTTTCTCGTCGACATTATTATCTGTGCAATTGCAATTACGTGCAATACTTTTTGATGCTGTTGTTGCAGTATACTTCCCATCAATCACCACTGTTGTATGTCTTTAAACGAACAGAAGAACTACTAGCACAATATGCCAGCTTGAACATATGGAAGTATGAAAAAAATATTCAAATTGCGATATTTTATCCCAATTGGGATATATATCCCAGTTAGTCCTTTTCCCTGGCCTGTTCAACGAGCTGTCATTACGGATATGGTAAGAATCAAGAACATTACTTTTGCTGGATGACAAATGATGCAGGACGGATAAGATCAGTCAATTTGAAAATTGCAGTAAAAAGGATGCTTTCGCTTGATGAAATAAATCAAGTTTTCCTTGCAAGAAATGTTTTCAAACTTAGCACACAAAACGGCGGCTTTCAGTCATGCCATGTGCATGCTTTCAGTCACGCAGTAGCGCGGAAACTTGCAACATTCATTTATTTGATAATATTAACACGTGTGCGCCGGGAAACAAGTAATGAATTCAGTGACGGGTATAAAACGTTTTACACACCTCGATCTGTCCGAATGTCACACTCGCACAGTGTCAAAACTCTCCAGTCGACTGATGGAACGAAAAGGAAACTGCCTCCTCGTCTCTCCTTTTCAAACTCTCTCACCGGGACTGCACTATAATTTTGGCAGTGCGGTTCAGCCGATCTTAAAACATGACGTCTTTTCGTAAATTCGGTGTATTTCATTGGCTATCAGAACCGAAGATGAAGTGGGCATATTTCGTGACTACGACCTGTGCCATATTGACCAGTTTACAGACAAAACACAATCTTTCGAAGAAAATCTCTCAAGATATCAGCAGAAGTGTTGTCCAGGAAACGCATTCGACATATTCTTCAATATCTGCACCTAGAAACGGCTCGTCGTGAGATTAATTCAGAGAAATTATTCGAAACTAGGTCGAACTACTTCATAGCGCATTCAATAAACGGAGTGACGCGGAACTTTCAGTCATTCTCTCATTTTGCGCAGGGGTGTTGTAATGAAAACCATACCGCTTGGATAGATCGCACCTCTGAAATTACCCATAAGCCAGTTCACCTAGCATGGCAAGAAACAGGGAATTTTCCCTGTTTAAAAACTATTCCACATCAGATGAATATTTAATAACTTTATAGTACACTTTTTCGGAAGGAAATTAAATAAATTAAATCAAACCAAAAAATCGATCGAGAAATACCTTCCCTGAAACTGATGTAACTATTACGTCATCACTGAGATCATCTTGGATTTCTTGGATTAAAATTTTCTGATAGAACTTGATCCAAAAATATAGTGTGATAGATTCCGCTCCCTAGGCTGCGAGATAACGCAAATATTAAAGAGGGAATTCAGTCGTCCCGGCTACGGCACATCTCAGATAAGGATTCTGATAAAATCTTGTCGATATTCTTTGGCTATATACACCATGTACACTGTAACTGAAAATCAGTCTATACATGTCTATATCAGTCTATACGAGGTCTCTTGATCTCATATCAAAATATATTTCTTTCTTCAACAATCACCGAAAATTTCGGAATAAGTTCCCGCACATTGCAAAGTATTAAATATTGCCGCTCTCTTTTTGTCATCATTAGCCCAGTTACTCAATCAGCTCACAGAATCAGCACTTCCGGTTTATCTTCTGGTTCAGTTGTGCAAATATTGCTGAACGACAAGCTGTTTTCTCTTAAGAGAATGCCGTTCCTACCATTCATTTATATCTGTAATATCCGTCTCACTCACGTGCTACTCACAACGACATCGGATGACTCGGTATTTTTGACCAATGTAGTTGTGCTGGTCGTCGTCATTGACACTGTATATAACTTGTAATAAAATGACTCAGATGCATTAAATAGAGAAAACAAAAGTAGCTATTTAATTGCTGAGAAGAATATATGTATATGTCGGAGACAACAAACACGTCCGTTAAGGTACCGGTATTACGTTCATTTACAAGTCTTCTCGTGTTGCTGAAGAATCATTTCGATGACAGTAGCCAAGTCCCGGACATCATCGGCAGTCTGTGAGACACCGTACATTTCGTCTACTTCCTCCAAGCATTTAGCCCCAGCAAGGTATGCACTCACACCATGTCCCTGTGTGAAATAGAAGACGATATAACTTAGACGGATCCTGATCTACTAATATATATATATGGTGAAGAGATAATCATTCTTATCGGAGGACTGGCAAGGAATCTATTCACTGTTTTACTATACTGATAAAGAGAACAAACACTCATTTCATGCATTCGATATGCTATTGTGGTTTGTTACTGTTATCAACACTATTCCTAGCGCCCGTACCCCAATGTACTGGTAAATGAGAATGTTGTCGGCGCACACTGCCCCGTGAACCACGCCAGACTCGTGGAGATATGCGAGAGCTTGAGCCAAATCCTTGTAAATGGTCAGCACGTCTGATGGACTGAACTTCCACTTCTCCTCCAGACACTGGGACAAGGTCCTCACATTTGTGACATCCAATGTTACGATCTTGTTAGCTGCCAGTTCCTTTGACATACTCAGACATCCGTCCAGGGACTCTACAACCACAATACAAGTAAAATAACATTGTGAAATTAACATAATTACAACTAATGCTTTAATCATATCCCCTTGTGAGTGTTTTTCAACATATCGATAAATTCATATTTAGATTTACGCGCATCAACGATATTAACCCTATACGGCCTGGCTTTATGGGACCTGTCTCGGGCCTGGGAGGTTGAGGCGAAATGGCTCCCTACTTATTTTTTTCTTACTCCTTGAGCTAGGGAGCTGAACGTTACCACACTATATCCTTGTAGTTCTAACAGAAAATGTATAAAACTTCAAGATGGTCCCATGGATGACGTCACAGTCATTTTCAAAAAGGGCATATTTGGTCGATTTTTCGGTCAGATTTTTCAAATTTTTATCCGCAAAAACTGCATGATAAATTTGTAAATATTAATGTGATGTGGAATAAAATAATTTTTGCCCACAGAACTTTTTGAAGAAAAATGACGAAAACTGTTGTGGTACCCCACGTGGTCGCCATTTTGAATTTGCCCATGATCCTCAGCCGGGGGGGTCATGCAAGTAGGCTCATAATGAGCCCAATATGATAAACTGGAAAGTCACGGAGTGTCAGCTCTCATATTTTTGTCTTTCCAGATATAACGCAGAAAGTTAGGCGGGGGCATTTTGACCCAGCTCCCCCTTCCCCACTCCAGGCCTGGTAGGGTTAAATTCCAATGTTGACGATGAAGAATCTGGAATGAAGAGACTAACCTGTTGGTCCATTTGAGGGGGGTTTCATACTTTTCAGATTGAGGTGGTCTCCGGTACTGACAATCTGAAGCGTCTGAGACGGTTCATCCACTGCCGAAGTCTTGCGATCTAAGTGCGACGTCCGACTGACAAGAAGAAAGAAAATGGAAGAAAGTCATCAGGTTATCCCAGGAAATTTAAATTCAAAGAGATAACTGAAGTGAAATAGTGAAACAGCGAACAACCACAGCATGGAGCTTTCGCCTTCGCAGATTTTTCGGAGGGAATGGTGCTGAACCACTGCAGAGATGCCTTCTTCTACCGGGTTACTTATTATCATGACCTTAAAAAATATTTACTTTCGCATCTAGAACAGGTATTTCTGGAAACTTCTGCACACTAACAGTTATATATTACCTCACGCTGACGGTTGAGAAGGTGTACAGGATTGGGTTGATTGCCGAATTCACAGGAAGGACAAACACAGCACTGATCGCATATATTATACCTGCGTAAATCACGAAAAGGAACAGCATTATATTTCCTATGACCTTAAACTCAAACATATTGGGATTGGCAATGATGAGTAGCAACACCTATATCCATCTGATGAGGAAATTAGGATTTAGATCAACGTGAATAAGTGACATTTCATTGGTTCGAAGATTACGGTTCCGGCTAATTATGTTCACGAAATGTTTCCTTGCAGACCGTAAAAGCTATAATTGAACTGGTTCGAATATGAACCATAGTTTGGAAACTGTACCTCAATGTGAGGCGCATTTCTTGTTCAGGTAGTAGTATTTGGTCCTGAAGTTGGGACAGTTCCATTAAAACCATTTGGTACTGCTATTGGAAACTGAAAATGAGTACATTTGAAATCGACTGAACAATTTACCTGGGATAGGGAGGTCAGTCAACAGTGCCAAAATCCCTGTTATTATGATAGGTAACCAACAAATGAGATCCGTGGACACGATCAGAATCATGCGTCGAGCTAGGGCCATCTCTCTCTTTTGCTGGCGCTCGTTCCTACGTACTCTAGTAGCTCGATGAGTCCGGAGTACTGTCACGTACATTATCACATAGCCGAGAAAAATGAAGAGACAGGCAATCAGATTGACCACGATAAAAATTGCTGTGGAATATTCCCAGCCTGGTATCTTGTCCTGAAAGAAAACACCTGACCATCAGTTGACCACCATAATATCTTCAAAAATAATACAATTTTCGATAAAAAAGTTCTTGGCTTTCTGATATCCCGAACGTTTTACCATCCAAAAGGGATTCTTGGTATGTGCTTTAGAATAGGTTAACCAGAAGACTATTCTGTGAAGTCATGTGACGCAGTCAGTATGTCGGCACCTCTTCCCACTTCCCTTATATGTGTTGTAATTGAACGTGGGTTTTTATTTATATTAGAAAAAATCGAATCTTCGGTCGTTGTAGCTGAAACAAATTCCTTCCTCCCAAATTCGGCAAAATAATCACCGATGCGGCTAGTATACATTTAGTGTTTACACCACCAGTCTTGTGGATATCGATACAATCGTCCAGATTTTGCTTAACTCCTAGTTGCTGCACTGGATGCATGTTTGTTAGCAGAAAAATGAGCTATTTCAGAGACTGCTTTGCTTCGAGACCCTACGCTACAGCCTCGAGAGAGTGTGCTATCAGGAATAACACAAGTTCATGTGACTGAGTTCCAGTCAAGATGAACATATCTGGTATGAGGTATAATAATCTACTTTGTAGACATAACATAATTGCTGATACGAGATTAATGTTATAATTTTGGTTCCACATTTGGTGCATTCCCGCACCAGGTCACCAACGATACCTTTGTAAGCTGAATTGGAAGGCACACTCCGGACCGTCCGTAAAACTTCCCGCGGAAATACGAAGTCGCAAACACCGGGATTACACATAGAATGAGGACGAATGTCCAGATGACGCATATCATCTTGCGTGCAGTCGACATGGAGATCCGACGGAAGCGTAGAGGGTAAACAATGCAGATGAAGCGGTCGACGGTGATAAGAATGAGGGTGAACACGGATACTTCGCTGGAAAGCGTGGCAATCACTCCCGCCAACTGACACATCCAGTGTCTCTGCCATCGCTCCGAATGCTCGTAATAGTTGCCACGGAATTTAGCGTCAGCACCAGCAATTATCACCATATAGATGCCCATAAGTCCATCAGCTACAGCAAGGTTGGCTATCAGTAGAGCATGGACCTGATTTCTCTCCTCCTTGAGCCAGCGTCTGATTACCACAGCCACGTTACCCACGAGAGCTAGGATTCCTATCATAAGAAAGTTATATTATCATGCTGTACACAGAAAATATAATACTATAATGCATACTTTTCCACTTGATTGGGAAGGTTTCTAGCTAACGCTGATATTGTGATATATTTGTTTTGAGTAGTTCCAAATATCTTGTCACTTTGTGAATTACATACAATAAAATTTATTTGAAGATTTCAGTTCTAAAGGTGCAAGAGTGCTTTCAGTGTTCAGGACTTAACGACGGGAACATGGTGAGTCTGACATTATCGGAAACATTTGACCAATGTTTGGCGCGGAGTTATGCTCCATTTTTCTTCAAATTACGGATCTCTATGAAAAATAGCCAGCAGATGATTTTGTCATATAGAGAGGAATATGAAGGCTTTACCGCAAGGCATTACAATTGAGATCACATCGCATGCACAGTCAACCCGTTTTGTCGCAATTGCGAGAAAATGCAAAGACTGTGACAAAACGCGTTGCAATTGCATGCCATAATGCTCCAACTTTGCATGAAAGGCATAGATACGGTGCCGTTTAGATGTCACAACCAAAGCAACTACGACATACCCGAATCATCTACGTATGCACAAACTTGGAGGTATTTTGAACACCACAATCATCTATTTATGAGAGTATAACCTCTGAATCATGTACAGAACCTATGCCATCTATATATGTTACTAATTGTTTGGAGCACCTTGGGCATTGAAATATCTTTTCAATAATCTTGTAAACGATGACCTCGAAGATGTTTGAAGCACCCGATTCAGATATACGTATACGAAAATGCCATCGAGGTTCATTTGAGGTACTCTGGCCCACATTCCCGTGAAATCGTATTTATGGCATGGAATGTTATGTCCTCTCTACATGGGGAAATAAATTCGTAGACATTTTGCAGCACCTTAGTCATCTGAATATTCTGTAGATATCCTTAAGATTATTAGGAGCACTGATGATATTATTTTATATGCATACAACGATCACCTTGAAAAAGTTGGAGCACCTAATTCAACTACGTATGCAATAATGCCATTAGTTTTGGGTATTCATTTCATCTATATTCCTGTGAAAAGTTTTGAAATCATTTGTAATTACAACGCATATAAGGTAACACCTATGTCCGTCTTTGGAACTCTAAGCCAAACACACACTGACCGTTGACAAATTTGGAATCGGAGATGACTTCGGTGCTCCAACTTACCCTCCTTGTTAGAAACACGTGCACAGCAGAGCGTTGTTCCGGGTCATTTTTAAATAGCTCTGAACTCGAATAGTCATTCTCGCTTCGAATTCCGTGGATGACTACAATATTTCAAGGCGTTTCCCCCGTACGTATATGCCATATTTCAACTACTTTGAGGGTTCTTCTGCATAAACTTTGCGGGTTGAACATCAGTAACAGCCTTATCTCCTAACTGGAATGAACGTTGTCTACATAAAACGTTATATTTACCGTACATTTAATGTAGTGGGAAATGCTTGCGAAGGCTGCTCAAATGTATGGGGAATTGATGTTAAACGGTTGTTACAATCATTTACTATACATTTTCTATACATTTGAGCGACATCCGCGCGGAAGCTTCTCCAACTACATCAAATATATATGGTAAAGACAACTTTTTGAGTAGTGTTCAACTTCGCAGACGTAATCTGTTAATGGTCAAAACGATTCAGTATCACAGATGATTCTGCATAATACGACCATTCTGACATGTTTTGTCACAAATCAGTTTGTGACCAAACTCGTTGAATCTACATTCAGTGTTAACGCATTTTGTCGCATTTGCAACAGTTATGACAAAAACGCATAGAAAGTGCATTTGTGACACTACACACAAAGTTATACTGTAGTGGGAAATCCTTGCGAATGCCGCTCAAATGTATGGAGACGTTAAATGCTTGTTACAATTATTTACCATACATTTCCTATACATTTGAGCGACATCTGGAAACATTTCCTACTACATCAAATGTATAGTAATTAAAACGTTTTGTATAGTGTGACAAAACGGGTTGCTGCAAGACGGTGTGAAGCAGTGAAACAAATATATATATATATATATGCAGAAATTACCAAGTGACCACATAAACACTCTTAGAACCATATGTTCCATGAGATCTTCACAGCCAGACAACTCGCTCTTCTCTGGTAAGCACTGCTTACTCGGGTCCTTGTGTGCACCCATAACACAGCAAAAGCTGTATTTATCAGATATTCTGAAACAGTAAATAAATTTTAGACAAATTACCCGATAACACATGAAATACACATTATATTCCGCATTCGACAACAATATGCACGATGCTCTCAAACAAATTGTTGATCAAGTCTAATCACGCTGAATCAGCTGGCGATTCCAAGCCCACGCTTTTGAAGTTATTGACCGAGGACCATTGAGTATGTGACAGCCAAATTATAATCGGTGAATACGTACGGGCATAATACCTATTATCATTAAGATCTTCCGAGCGGAAATCTACGAATAGCTGAGTCATTCAGGCGGAGCACCAAACTGAATATCCTGATTTGGTCAATTAATATTTCAAGAACCCATTGTCAGGGGAAAAATATTCTCTTTAAACTGAACGAACTGGTTTATACTATTTCGAATTCGAAATTTAATGCGAAAAAGGCTAGTTCTGTTGTCCTCACCAAAGCATGAAGCCAGTATTACAAGCGTCTAGTCCGTCATTCATAATTCAGCCGTCGTCCATTAGAGAATATCCGCGTCCATAATCCAAAGACCTATTCCATATTCCATATAACAGCATTAGCACCAAATTCAAAAAGACAATCATTGTATACATAAACATAGGCTTGTTTCCTGCAAGAGAGAAGCGGTCAACAGTTTTCAATGATGCCGGCAAGACATCATGATGTTCCAAAAATATCAAATCCGTATCGCTGATCAGTATTCTTAATCCATAATATTCGTTGTAAAGTCGTCATCTAAAGAATGATGTATCTCAGTCACGCTTTGATTGTGACTGTTCATATGAGTACCATGAGGATCTTGAAGTACATGGGTTCATACGGCCCCTAGCCCCGGGTTAAGCGGAATTAGACACAAGTTACGAAACGTCACGCCATAGATCTTGCACGCTACGCTCATATGTTGCTATCAGCATGCGATATGTATCGCCAAATTTGAGAAACTTTGAGTGGAGGCGCTTGGTGGTGTAGCCCTGTTTTATAAGTTTCTGCAACAATGTTTTGTGACGTTGATTAAAATCGTCACATTTAACACAGGATCTAGCAAATGCTACTAGGCGAGATATGTATACGCCATATGCAGGTCCCACTGGAATATTACTATCCAGAAAGGGATAGTTTACGATGTCGAAATTGTAATCATCTCTTTTGTCATAAAGTCGACGAGAGAGAATGCCCGCTTCATTTTTATAGAGATATAGATCTAAATAGATGTGCCTGTAGGGCTATCTGTAGTTTCCTTCAAATCCAGTGAAGGTGGATATATATCCTTCACTGCGTCATTTATATAGCGATTATCCACAGCGAGAAGATCGTCTATATAGCGTTTGGTGAATGAGAAGGAACGGGCTTTGAATGGATCGGTTTTTGAAAGCGCCTGCATATAGTCATATTCATAAGAGAACAGATACAGGTCAGCCAACAGGGGTGCACAATTAGTACCCATTGGAATACCTATATGCTGCTGATATATTGTGTTGCCAAATTTCACATAGATATTTTTAATGAGAAATTCAAGCAACTCTATAAACAAAGAAACATCCCATGAATGATATCTCTTGTATGTAGTAGAGCTAAAGAATGCTTTATGGCTTCCGACATTAATATATCTACGATCAGTTTTCTTGAACACAGATACTATTAATGAACTTAGACGGTCAATAAGGTCCTGATGAGGGATTGTAGTATAGAGAGTCGAGAAATCCCATGTGGATACATGTCTATACGGTATGTGACCTTTAGCATCAAGTTCTTCCGTAAGACATTTTGAGTTTTTCAATATCCACATACATTCAACGCCAGAGTTTTTAGAAATAGTGGCGCAATACCTTTCCCAAAATGCTTTTACCTCCTGAAGGGCCCTCGTCAACAGGGTTGAAAGAAGCTTGGTGGTGCAGCTTCTAGAACCAGCTATGAATCTAGCTTTGTATGGTGATTTATGCATTTTGAGAGTCCAGTATACTTTTGGTATATCGATATGTTTGGTTGGAAGACAATACCTCTTTCCTTGAGAAACGTTTCGTGATTGTTAAATAAATCTTCCAGAGTAAATGCAGTTTGAGAGTAAGTAGACGTATTTGATGACGATATGTTTACACTCAATTCTTCAATATGAATATTATATTATTTGGAGCTTTGTCTGCTGGGACTATGAAGAATTTACTCTGGAGATTTGCTAGAACTTCTTGCGAATTGGGGCTTCTCAGTACTTGTTTTGCTTGGGGAACGGTACTTCTGTCAATATGGCGGATTGTTTCAATGACCTTGCTCTTGGTGAGGTCCAGCCAATCATCGAGTACTGTTGGTTCAACTTTTTCTCGCTTAGACCAATCAATAACGTACTGTTCCAAAGCGGACAGGACTATCTTCTGGTCGGCCTTCAGATTTATATTTCTATATTCAGGTCCCTTGATCAGGAGTAATCTTAAGTCTTTATCACTCACCACATCAAGGTCACCAGTCACAACATGTTTGCATGGTGTATAGATAAAGCTCGACGATTCACAATCACAACTATAGCCCCCCGACGTGTATAAGTTCCAGTCAAACTCCTTGACAGCATTAGAGTAATTGAATATTTTGGTGGCTATAGATTTAGTATACTTATATGAAATGCAAGGAGGTTCTGTGAACTTAAAATAGTTTGGTACAGTATTGCGTACCTCTGAATCATTCAGGATTCGAGGTAAATTCAATGGACTATATTCCACTGAAAGACCATGAAAATTTGCGACCGCCATTATATCGGACTGATGCATGAACTTACAAGTTTCTCAGTTTCGGTATTCCTTGGAAAATGGCCCCGGTGTAGATTGATATAGAGTTGTTACTGATGTCTCTACAATAGGCAATATGTCAAACTAGAACAAAAACATCTGACAGGTACTATTATGATAATGATATTGTCCTCCTGGTACATTATTATTAGAATTTTCACCAAAATGACTATTGACACAGATGACGTGGAATACATAGTGCTCACATGACTCTCATATCCATGTTAACAGGAATGAAACAGATTGAGAAATAGAGAAACCTGTGACGCTATCAAAATCATTGATACGTTCGCTCAACATGAGACATATTGATTTAAGATAAGGTTTCGAGGGCTCGGCTATCAAACGCCTGTTGTAGTTCAGGGTTTTCCCTAAAAACTGAACTGAGCACGAGTGAATATGTTATATATCACGACAGATTTAAAATATTTTACTCAAATATCATGGGTTTGAACCGATAGGTTGATGGGGCAAACGGTTTGAAACATATTCATTCTTGATATCTCTGTGCGCCAGTGATACATTTATTGAACTGCAGGAGCGTCCTGTTTGTTTCTCATTTATACACAAACTGTTCTCACAGAACGTAACGTAAGTAATGTCATGGAAACTAACAAGATCTGAATAATTATCCCCATAAAACTATCCTATCGTTGTTGCAAACCCAAATTCTCTCTCTCTCGCTCATACAAAACTAAAATGTATACGTTGCTGGGTTAAAATATTTAGTATGCGCCTTTATATTCTTCGTGCTTCTATCATCATTCAAATTCGCTCAATGGATACTAAATGAACACATGAGCGGATGTACCAAACATAGCTTCACAGAGAACCCAGTGGTTAATATTACAGTGTTTTGAGGTTGGGCAGTCCTTCAAAGGCCCCTTCTTCCACTTCTGTAATGCTCAGTCCACTCAGGTACCTAGCACATATATGGAAAGAAGAATATTATTAGAGAATCTCATCGAAGTCTGAGGGGACACGACACCGCCTTGTCAGCCACCTGGCCGAACAAGACTGGATCTCTCACCCAGTGAGTCACATTCCCTCTCAAAGCGTTGAGAGATTTATATAGATGTTATGTTATATAGAACGTCAGCCTTTCTTGCTCGGCAACGTTGAGCCAGTCATACAGGAGCACACTGCTCCACAATACAACGGTATTAAAATGACAACTAAACTATTATGTCAAAATCGGCCGATAAGATAACCTTATTATAGAACAAAAGATATGCACTATAGTCGCGAAATGCCAGCATATGTTGAAGATTTCTATAAGCCATCTGTATGAAAACTTACACATACTGTATAACATTCAATAATATCGTCAGCAACCGTGATGTTCTTTATATCGCCTTTGAGAGTCAGAAGTGCCAGTAGAGCCCACAACTTACATGACTGTCTAAACAGAACAGAATGCCAGGGATATTTGGGCCACGTCAGTAATGAGTAGTGAGTTGCGCAATTAAGACTAATTTTCTTCAGATGCCTTTGGTTCTTCTTGCAAAAGACTTGGTTGTACGGTCTTCGTATACAGTCAATGGGAAATAATTTTGTAAGTAAAATGCAAGCCGATGGTGTATATATTTACTGGCCATCCAAATATCATGTGTGGTTAAATATTTCCATGGAGTAGATGGCTGAAGTAAGTCTCAACTGTCAACCGTTATGGATATTCTGTTGGTATATATTTCATCTCTACAAAAACTTGTAGGTCACGATATCATATTTCCTGGGCTCTGGACTTTCGAGAAGTACTCCTGTCGATAGTTTCCTCACTTCAAAACAAAATATAATTCAGAATATCTGGATATGTCCAACACAAATACTCTCGGAATCGTTTCTTCATCGCTTATCCGCGGACGATCCGTTTGGCTCCGTGTGTCTCCCATCGAGAGGTAATCCTTTGTTTAGGCCCAGTGGAATCGTGAGACAGACTCGTATTACAATGATAAAGCTTGTCGGTGTATTGCGCTTGAGAGTATAGTTACCTATGCTGGAAACTACTCTTAACATCTTCTTAATGGTGCATTTATCAGGATAAAACTCGTGACGTTAATAAAATAATCAAGCGACATAGTAAATATTTGAGTTGGACTCCAAGGTCGAAAAAGGGTTGCAAAATAATGTTCGATCGTGGTTGAATGCTTTTTCAATCGTTTAATCCGTTATTTTTTTAATCAAAAAAAAAAATTGAGTCGCGACACTGTGATTCATTCGGGCAAATTAACACGTTTAAAAATGTTTCCAAAGAGAGGGGGAAAAATACTGACACAGAGCGATTGTGATTCAATCGTGTATTTGAGAAAAATCCCTGGCACCTTCGTCAATCGCAACATTAATACAATATCACAAAATAATGAGCGAATCCCAAGGGATATTAAAAACGTGATTCGTGGGGCCTATAATATGTGATGCTGTAGACGTGATGGTTCGTTATGAAATTCGTATGGTTTTAAATGCGTTCAAATGGACGAAAAGACTTTCTATATGCATCTGTGTAGACCTATTAACAAACATTGTTTGAACACGTGTTTGTGCTTAACTACGATACCCATATATTTCGTTAACTTACAGAACCGTGAGCTTGGAACTGTTGAACAATCCGGTACTCAACTTCTTAATAATACCGCAGTCCTGCAATAATCTGTAAATTTAATAAAAAGTATATGACTGACGTATACATGATATACATGCTCAGTCCATTCTTTCATATTACGCTAAGCGTCCTTAAAGAGGTTCCAGACAAATCCAAGTGTACGTTTATTGCGCATCTGCATGGGTATCTACCAAAATAGAGATATTTAAATGAAAGTGAATGGAAAATAAATTAAGGAGGGCATTTATGAAAGATTTTGGGAATTGGAAATGTGTTCCCCTGGTTATAAGTCAATTAGAACACACATAAGGCATGCTGGCAACCTGACTTGCGAAATCGGAGTAATCTTGAACAGTCACAATCGAAGATTAATTCCAGAAGACGACTCGGAAATTCGTTTCTATAAAGAATAATGGTCAGCCATAAAGATTTATTATAGGAACATCATAGAGAACTGTTGAAGCTTCTGTCTTGTAGAAAACCATCTTGTGTTTTATTATTTTTATTTCATGCATATTCGGAATTGATGCTATTATACAAATTTATTCTCGCGATTATGGTTCTGGTATATAAATTGATGGTGAATATCACTGAATGTCGCCCATTATTATACATGTATCTCATGATGAGTTGTAGACATCTGATTGACTGACAAGCCTAATCTGTGGTATTGTAATTCCAATCTGCGAAATCGCAGCTATTATTTATCTACACTCAGTCGCAGATGTTCCAGGTCTCAGTCTCTCCGTGAGAACTATTGTGTGACAGTTGCTCGTCATAGCAGTACAAAACTATGTTACAAATTCCTCACGTGTTCCATTCATTAATGTAATCCTGACCCCTAACTCTCCAGCGATAATGGTGAATGCAAGACAAACTGAATATATTTATATGATTGCAGACACATTGACTGCAGAATAACACAGTATTTGCTCTGAAATATAATAAATTGAGCTGCTCCTCGGAAAAAACATATGGACCCTGCGTCTCATGCCGCATTACTCCGGAGAGGCGACGTATAAACTTTAGTATAAAGTTGGCAAACTAATTACAATAATATTGCCGTATGACAAGGCAGTTGATAACTACAGTACCACTTCCGCAACACTCAATCTGGTAACGGTGACAAGTGCTGATTGTATAAGCTGTACAAACGTATTATTTATTATAGCTATGTATGCTTCTACAAGAGAAAAACTCACACGTGTTCCAGCATATGAAGGCCATAGAATACCCCTTCAAGGGTCAACAGAGAATTCTCACGTAGATCTCTGCGAAGAAGAGCAAGAAAATGGTAAATTAAATTGGCTCGTCTTTACTTCTATAACCCGCCAATCGTCTTTTGCGTAAAGGAATTTCCGAAAATTGATACAAGCTGACATGGCAGACGAACACAGTACGTTTAAGCTGAACCTCACGAATTCTGTTGCCCAACGATTAGACTTATACATTTCACATGCATATATGCATATATATATATATGTTAATCATCGATTTCTCATATAATTATTCAATCAGATTTGTTATCAATCGATAAAAGAAAAGACACAGTTATACTCACAAATAATACAGATTCCGAATCGAGGCAAACACACCTTCTGATATAACATTAAGCTTGTTATATGACAGATCTCTGAAAAGTAATGATTTAAGGAACAAATGTGAGTGTTCTATGGTCGTAGGATGACTGTAATACTACATAATATACAATGTATGTCGATGGCGAATTATATTGACTTAATTCAGAAATGATCCGAAATGACTTTTACCAGATCCAGTTGGTCCACTGGGATCACGATAAAAGGATATTCTGATAGCGACGTAACATGCCTACCAGGTGCCTCTTGTTTATACACATTGCACATGTTTTGAAAATGTTTCCTTACAGTTCGTATCTGTATAGATTCGACATTATGAAGGCCACCACCACCACGGTCGCCGATACCTGCACCAAATCATTATAATGGGCACCAATATCCCACCATCATCCATCCCATATTACCTCCCAATACACGCCGCATACACCCCTAACGTAACCATTAACATTCCTTGTCGTCATCAGAACTAAAATAACCATGATTCTGAGGAAAGTTCTCAGCGGCTGTACATCTGACACAGTTTAATAAAACAACTAGCGCCCATTACTGAATAAGGAAGGGATTACATTCACCAAAATGCATGAAATATAGAACATATATTAGTCTATTAGGCCTGGAGAGATAACAATATGTAAATGTAGAATGAATGATACAGAAGATAAACCAGAATCAAATACTCACAATGCTCCAAGGAGTGGATGTTGATCAAAATCTACGGTAGACAAATTGAGATTGTTTCGGCTCATGTTTCTGCAATGGATAGAGTAGATCACAATAGTACCCAAATGAGCTGTATAAGGTAAGCAGAAATCTTATGCAACAAGTTACTGTGGTGACAAACCACAAGGTTTAAATTCCTATCACTCAGATTTGTTCGACGTTGACGACAAATAACTTTGGCTTCGTTTTAGGCAATGTTGAACCAGATTTCAAGTTTGAATATACAAACTTCACTTGGATTGCCACACAGATACATACAAGGATACGTTAACGACATGACTGATATATCGATACTTACAGTGATCGTAATCCTGTATCGAGTGATTGTGGCCAGTGGTCAAGGTTACCATTCGTACAGTTTATGTAACCTCCCATACAGGAACATTTATCCAGACATTTGATACCTGTAAACATACTTGTCAATGTGACGATGTCTGATACATCTAATTATACTACAGTGAAAGGCACCTCGAATAATAGACGGATAATATCAAGCATATTTATTTAAATTCTCGTCCCTTTGTTGTCAAATTGCGGTATGTGAATAGTACTATAAGAAATTTGATTTACGTTGAAAGATCTTGGTAAAAGAGGCGAATACAGAACATTTTTTAACCCTGTGATGATTACATGGCAGATATTGATAACAAGACATTGATGCGAAAACAAACAAACAAAGAATCAATCAGAGAAGATTTGGTAAATTATAGTGAGCTCAAAAGTATAAAATATCATTATGAACTGGCTCATGTCAACGGTATGTTAAAGCTGGCTCAGATTACCACAAAGTTCTTCGTCATCTCCTTGGGGGCAATGCTTCACGCCGTCACACCGTTCAGAATGAATGTCCACACAGTTGTTAGCCTGACGACATTTGTACCGACCTGGACATGTGTAGTCTGTTCCAAAAACAAATGTCGTACATCAATGGGGAATGGAACAGAACAAAAATCGCATTAGTCGACTGCGTTATGAAATTGTTACCATAACAATACATTTAAAGGCTGCAACAATTTGACTGCTCTTTGTGGCTCATTCCACAGAATTGCATCGAATGGTAATGGTCATCTATCGCAAATGGTAATGGTAATGGTCAGCTATCGTAATGGTAATGGTCATCTATCGCAATGGTAATGGTCAGCTATCGTAATGGTAATGGTCATCTATCGTAATGGTAATGGTCAGCTGTCGTAATGGTAATGATCAGCTATCGTAATGGTAATGGTAATGGTCAGCTATCGTAATGGTAATGATCAGCTATCGTAATGGTAATGGTCATCTATCGCAATGGTAATGGTAATGGTCAGCTATCGTCATGGTAATGGTCAGCTATCGTAATGGTAATGGTCAGCTATCGTAATGGTAATGGTCAGCTGTCGTAATGGTAATGGTCAGCTATCGTAATGGTAATGGTAATGGTCAGCTATCGTCATGGTAATGGTTAGCTATCGTAATGGTCAGCTATCGTAAATGGTAATGGTCAGCTATCGTAATGGTAATGATCAGCTGTCGTAATGGTAATGGTCAGCTATCGTAATATCCGGAAACTGTAATACGAAATAGATCTTTCGATTACTGACACGGAAATTCTTTTATGGACGACGGCTGCCTATTGAATATCGGATCTGATTAGTACTACTATTGTAAACATAGTGGCACAGTGGTTTCTGTAACCATGGATATGTGTAGCATTGGCAAGCCAAATTATCAATCAAATATGTTTCGTAATAATGGAAGCCATCCGTATACTCCGGAGTACTACAGGAGTAAGAGGTCTGAATTTCTTCTTGAACCGAAGGACGTTCATTTCTAGAGGTTTCAGTATTTGTTCATCTTGTTCATTAAGGTTAAGAACAGTTAAGAAATGAAAAGGATGGATTCCTTATAGTTATTTAAAAATATGACAATAATATTCATCCATTTAGTCCATCACTTAATAGCTATAATCATGTTAATACTGAATGAATAGCGAAATTTGCTTGGAGCCCATCATGCAAAAGTCCTCATGTCAACTTTCGAATAATTTTTCGCATAAAGCAGAATATAATATGAAATAGAAATAAGGTTTGCCTAAACCGTTTTCAAACAAATGTAGCAGCAGTAAAACAGGTAGTCCAAGGGGTGTGGGGATGGCAATTGCGATGGGCATAAAATATATTGTTAGAAGTTCATTTATAAGTCATTTGTAAGGTTGGACTGTTGATGGTATCACAAGAATAATCGTCAGCTTCAGGAACAACACACTGTCTTCTACAATCGTTGAGTCTGGGAGGCACACTCAGTGGTCGGTCCTACTCCACTATCAAACTACTAGTAGTATCTATAAATCAGTATGTTGTGTCGGGTGTCAATCGTTTTTCGTACTATTTTGACTTTTGTCGAACAATTTATCCTGTTATCAAAAAGTTGACCATTCACTCTTCAATTGGACTATACATCGTCAATGCAATCACTAATCTGCCATTAGTGGTGGCAGATAGCCGTCACTAATGTATGTTTGGGTGCCGAAAAATGCGTTACGTGTTACGTGAACGGTTCCTATATTCCGAAAAGTTTATTAAGTTTTACTCAAATATTTGAACAAGCCTGGTGGGGTGAATCTTGGGTGAATATACTCCACATTGGCAACTCAATGACGCAATATGTACGACGCCGCCGCTATGAGTAGCACACTTACTGGCACAATACGGCTCGAGCTCGTCCACTCCATATGGACAATCCCAGACGCCATTGCAGACGTACCTCTCCGGTATACAATATCCGCCAGGACACTTGACATGACCTTGAGGACAGACGAATTTCTCTGTGAAGGCAAGACATCAAATATATATTCGTTCGTGTAATCGTTGCATAGTACAAGGAAATTTTTGAGACTAACAATATCTACATGCTGGATAGCAAGCAATTCACTTTCCGGTCGAACAGGACAAGGAATCGATCCCGGAATTACTGTGGGAATTAAGAAGAATCTAACAGCCTGTAGAGGTCAAATCCATAAAAGGATTCCTGTGTTTCAAGTATTGCGTAAGACACGGATGTAGGTACATACCATTGTTTTAAACATCCTGAACATTCGAATGGATAAAGTGAAAATTGTTTAGACGAAGAAAATAGGCAAAATCTCAACGGATCACCAGGACTAACTGCGGTGTAATAAACTCAACTTATTAAGCTGAAGGTCACCGGGGTGGCATTTGAGGAATTTAATACGTCAACTGAAGATATGGTAGTACAATGTTTAATTCTGACAACAATATCACATTCATTGCTATATAAATATATTTGTTTCAATACTGAACTCAATAATAGCTAGTGGGATTATAATCTTTCAGATGACTTTGATGTTTTATAAACATGATAAATATAAATATTATTTTATACCCTTTTGATTCTCCTTTTCCAGAATGTGGAGATTTGAAATAATGGCGTTGAACAGCTCACAATGGAGACAGATCTATTTGGATAAATTTACACGCCTTTGCAAAGACATATTTATTTTTCGACTGAAAAGATAGGAATAGTTTGAAAACGCTATGCCTTACAGAAACATATAGAGATTTCTATAGTTTCTGTATGCTCCTTGCGCAGTACACTGAACCAAGAAATAGTACTCATCCTCAACTATATTATTAGCGCAAAGAAAACAAACTCGATCAGATACAGGTATGATGTGCTACCTCGCCGTTTCAATTGGTAAATAGTGATTGGGGGTTATAATTATAGTAAGATGAAGATGATTTGTTTGGAAGTGACTTAAGGTATAGTGCTCAAACGTAAAGTAGATTTTGCCAATTTGTTCCAATTTTTCTATGGATGATCCTGAATTCTGCCCGTGCCATTTTAGGAATCGGGAATGGGAAGTGAATCAAATGTAGTCTACTATACTATCTTATGATAATACATCTTTTTTAGTACGGCTTATGTTGTACTTTGGTTCGAAATTATATACATATATGAAAGAATCTCTAAAGAAAATGATCAAAATGGCACCTACTACAATCCCGAAGATGAGACATGTCCCTACAGCCACTGGTTTTGTTATACTGATCATAGTTATAGATGCACATGTCGGCTCTATCGGCACAGAACCCGTTGACACACTGGAACCGGTCGGCGGGACACCCGGATAGATAATCTGCAATGCATTGAAAGACCCCAAAACATCACTGCAAAACGTCTGCTCAATTAAGCATACAAGTAGGCAGACAAATAGTTTATAATACTTGCATGTCAATAAAAATACATGTAGTTCAGTTAGACAGAAGATGTAGACCAAAGTCAGAAAGATATGGTAGGTTCTTCACATTTAATTGAAATGATTGTGAGAAAAGGTATTTTCGTAAACGATTCAGTGTAAACATGGTTAACGCATCGAGAAATTGAAAACTACGCCGTATCGACTGCAATTTTGGATAGACTGGCTATCTGGATAGCAGTTTTAAGAGTTCGCAAACATTCAGAATATATACCTTTATTTAAGTTATATGTCCCAGCAAAATACGAGGTGCGGATAACAACTACTTTTCTTCAAACAATTGTGACAATTGTGGCTATATTTTCCAATTTGATAACTGTTTGCAAGCATTGTGTGGTCATTGACTGATCGTTAGTATCTAATTCATCTACACGATTTCTGGGCTCCCGGGATTGATTCATTGACGAATCTGAGGAAATTGGGTGCCGGGTGCTGTTTCCAACAATTTGAATTTGACGTAATCTACAACCATTCATACCATACCATACCTTGTGTTCATCTGCCACTTGTTCATTAGAACATACTAACTTCATCGGAACGTGAAAATATATTTTGTCTGAAAGATTCCTTGTGGGATAGTCATGATTATATTTGGAAGTGAATTGAGGACCTCAACATCTACTGATACCTCTCTGCCGTGTACACACTAATCACTACACCTCGTAGGGTAACTGACCCTTCTACCTCATGTTTGAAGATGTTATAGCTGCACCAACCGTAACAGATTATTGACCTTTCAGATATTGTCACTGAAAACGTAGCCGGCTTTGACTTAAAGCTAAAGAGGTTTTCTACACAGACCTGTTTTACTTACACACCACTCCAGCAGTCTGAAGTTATGCCATCAGACGTGGGAGATGCTGTTAAAAAGGGGATTTGCTAAACCAGACCTCAGGCAAAGAGCGCTGAATCTAGAAACTGGGTCATGTAGTTGCGACAATAGATGTTCACCCCCATAGACCTGGAGCGATTGATGATTGTGTGTCTGAAAGAATTACCGGGACGAAATCCCGATTGGTTGGACTACAAAACCTTGTGATAAGCAATCCACGGCGCCACATGTCCTAATTTCACACCAGTACACATCGCTCATTATTTTCTATTTAAGTTTCGATTGTTCATGCCTTTATATTACTTGAAGAATCCTCATAGATATTCTCATTGTTGAACTCAGACAGGATTTTGTTCTGCTGTGTTGAAATATGAACCCAAATATGCGATGGTTGACGTGGAAAAGCAGCATTCTAACCAACTACCAATGATCACAATAACAGATTTTAAATTTGAAAAGATAACCTTTGCCAATATACCAGGAGACAACTGGCATTTAATCCGAGTTAACGCGCTACAGTTTGTATTGATTAACGATATAGCGTCTATAACGGCACGTTGTTGTGCGCACGTACATTTTCGTTCGCCCCTTACTATTTATATTTGTCAAAATATGTTCATAAAGAACCCATCTAATTCGACTGTATTAGGTATCCAAGTTTGACTGCGAAACTTACGTCCTGAACAGCATCATGAAGTTTTATATAACACGGTGTGACGTGTGCATTATCTAGTGTTTACATACTCACCACAAGGTTCGTCGAGCGATGGGTAGGCGAGTCCTGGTTCGTCCTCATATATAAGCCCCTTACAGTCCACTTGGCCATCACAATAGACACTCCGTGGAAATAACGTCCCATCAAAGCACATGAATACAACACTGGATATATCTTCTGAAATTAAGTCAGTGACCTGATGTTCAATACTTTGTTGTCGAACATGTATACAGCGACTCTATAATTTCGAATTGATTCTTTCAACGTGGATATCCCTCGATATCTGATTAAAACCAAGTCTTAAAAAAACGCCCCACCCCCGTTTGACTTGTTGCTGATTAAGATCTGGGACCATCACTTCCATTTTCCTGTTCTGAGTGCTGATTGGTTCTTCGAATTCCCCACCTTGGGATGTATTTTTGAAACGGCAAGCTCAGATCACAGCTGATTAGGCTGAGATCGGATGATTTCTTGATTTTATGCACAGAACACTGTCTCTTCTAATTGATAGATATTTCTAAATGTTTTGATGGAACATCATCATCGTGAATAGAGAATAACATATTCATCTGATGAAACGAGCTGAAGAAGATGAGTTTTACATTCCATATCGTACGCCCGTCACCCCCAGTCCATAACATGGGACGGGCCTCAACCGCAAGCTCAGACCACAGCTGCGGCGGGGGCGGCAGGTTGACCTCGTGATTTTTGCCTCGTAACATTCATTATGAATTATCTCTTTCAATTGATAGATATCTCTAAATTCTATTTACGTTAACCGAACATCATCTTCGTTTCTACATATTGATTTGACGAAACAAGCTAAAATATCTGAGAAAATGAGTTTTGCTTTTCTTATCGTAGGCCTGTCGCCCCCACTTCGCAACATGAGGTATGTTATGCACGTGACCTAGACCTGTCTCCGAACACAGAAACTTCAGTGTTAAGACTCAGATCTAAATTCAGCGACATGTCAGATGGGGAGCCTTATTTTTAGGTCTGATTTTAATCAGATTGATCCCTCGATAAACTATGCCGAATAGTCAAAGAACTGTTATTGTTAGATAAAAGGATAATATTTGACTTTGTCAACTGCTAATAATTATGAATTAAATTATTTTAGGCACAATCACGCATGTTAGCACATGGCCACACGATCTATGGTGGACACATCTCATGTACGGCATATTGTACGAAAATAATTCCGCCTGGGCACAAGTCCCTATGTTACACATGTATTTGCACTTCGACTTGGGTGGTGCATTTGAGTAAAGCACCCTCTCTCTTTACGACAATATTGCCATCAGTCTCAAATAAGAAACAAAATCAACACCAGGGTATCATGATTTTGTTTAAGTTGAAGAAATGGTATCGCCACTCATGTCTGTAGGCTAATAGTTCAATTATTGTCAGACCTGGTTCATTCTGCCCCAGAAAGACTTCACTTTTTACCTTTTCCATTTTGGTTTACCTGAATCGCAATTGTCTTCATCACTCCCATCCACACAGTGTCTGATGATGTCACACCGCCGGTTCGCAGCAATACACTGACCATTTTTACACTGGAACACATCATCTCCGATACCACATTCGTCCTGGACTAAACAAATAAACCAACCACAATATAAAAAAATAATATATGACAGTCTGCAATCAAATAGACCATAATGTCCTGTATATGAGTACTACAACACCTTTGCCCTACGACTGCACTGCATGGTTGCCAATGATCACTTGAAAAATGCACGGGACTTCTCATTCTTAATTTGCCGCTTGTCGAGATATTTGTTTGTCATCTGATTCTGGTCCTATCCATGATTATGTGCGAAAGGTGTTAAGGAATGTCTGATGTTGATGAAAATTTCGTATGGTAACAAAATAGGTAGCTCCGAACTCCCGTTAAACGATCATATAACTAATGTTGTTGCCATGGTAACTCTATCTATTTAATAGAAATAGCATGGGGAAAAGTTGTGTGCATTAGAAAGATAATTTACCTGGCGAAGATTTGGGAAATAATCTATGTTGCATTTCTATCGACAAAATATTACTTTATTGTAATTTTTCTCCATTTCAGTCACGGGTTCACCATGTTTAAACTATGTTTATGGGCACCTAAAACATGAGGTGATGTCTATTCTATTTCGTGTTTCTACTGTGCATAACAGTAGTAATTGATGTCGCAAGTTTCGAGCAAACTCTATATTAGACAACGAGATGTCATTCGGCATGAATGAATTAAACTATATGAATTACAAGCGTCTGTTCCTTCATTCATTATTCCGCCGTCGTTCATTGAAAAATATCCGCGGTCATGATCCAAAGACCTATCTCATATTCAAAAAGACAAAGTATGCATAAACATAGCCTATTTCCTGCAAGCGGTCAACAGTTCTCAATGATGCGGGCAAGACATCATGATGGTCCAAAAATATCAAACCCGTATCGCTGATCAATTTTTAATCCATATGATATTCGTTGTAAAGTCGTCATCTAGAGAATCTCAGTCACGCTTTCATTGTGCATGTTCGTATGAATAGCATGGAGAGCTTGATGTACATGGGCTCATACGGCCCCTAGACCCCCTAGTTAGGCGGAATTAAACACGCTACGCTCCTACTTGCTATCAGCTATGTATTGCCAAATTTGCGAGACTTTGAGTGGAAGCGCTTGGTGGTATACACGTAGCCCTGTTTTATAAGTTTCTGCAATAATGTTTTGTGATGTTGATTAAAACTTGAGTTGTATAGAAGCAACTTGCATCATGGGATATCTTCCAGTTTTAAAGCACAATTTGAATTCAAATTTTCAAACAGATATCAGGATTTTCATTGGGCTGTGGAGAAAACTGGACAGTAATCGAGCCAATTGTAGAGTTTCTGTAAATGTTCATTGGAGAAATGCGTATCAATCAGAAGCTACCAAACTACATACCACAGAGAACAAACAACACAGCAATTGATCCTTACTACAATACTCATCCGAAGCATCTTTACAGTCATCTATGTAGTCGCACACTTTATGGATAGGGACCCATGCACCATCATCACACATGAACCACTGACTTCCAGGCCCTGGGGACGCTGAACGCAGAAATTTATCAATATTGATCATTACAAACATTTCCAGCTTTATAATTTGGGTAGTAATAGCCAACAGATACAGCAGACAAACCAGAATAATGGGAGGACAAAAAGTTAGCATCAATCCAAATACTCATTTTTGACAATACTACTACGCTTACATTTTGTCTTACCTCGAACAATCATATTAAATTTTCACACACATACATGTAAAGGAGATGGATATAATGGAAAAACAAGCTATCGAAGCGATATTTTCCAGACATATAATATAGAAAAAATATCTGACTGCTGTCTAATAGCTTGGCTAGTATTTCCAGATAAGTAAATTAAGACGGACATTTTCCAAAGACAATGATGGTCACGAGGACATTATTTTCTGGGACATGTATCTCGTCTACATCTGCGAGTGGTCTGTATCATATAATCTACTAAGTGTAGATATAATAGCAATTATGGTTTATAAATTAGGCACTACGGGGTTTCAATATCAAAGTAGCACTTATTAGGTCAGATTGAGTAACTTACAACAATTCAGTTCATCGGTCCCGTCCCGACAATCTGTGTGGTTGTTACACCTGTCAGTAATAAGGATACACTCCCCGTTATTACAGGTGAACATCTGATCTCTGCACGGCTCTTGGTAACTTCCCTGGTCAGACATCTTCATACAGAGTGCTTGTACTGTATCCTCGGTTCCTAGGCAGGTATACCTCTGGTCCTGTATAGATCCAAAGGTCACATTGAAGGCAACACACGCCCCAGGGTCAGAGATGTCTTTTCTGACAGTTGTATGTCGAATAATGCTTGTGCCTTCCTTAGTTTTAGTATCGACCAATAACTGTCCATTTGCGACGTTCAATAGCTGCTCAAAATCTTTCCTGTCGATCTGTGCTAGGGATCCAGAATGGCTGTCACATAAGCGCTCAGCGGCATCATAGGAATTTTTATTCGACAGTGACACAAATCCGTAGCACGAATAGTTGAACCGAGCCCACCCTCGCCCACAACCTAAAAGAGAGATCAATAGGAGAATGACAAAATGTCTCGTCGCATGGAATAATACCTACAATTTGAATACCTATCGCAGGTTTCTGATGTTAACCCTATCTGGCCTGGGCTTTTTGGGACCTGTCCAGGCCTGGGGGGGGGAGGCGAAATGGCCCCCCTAATTATTTTTCTTACCCCTTGAGCTAGGGGGCTGAAACTTACCACATTATACCCTTGGGTCAAGCTCTACCAGAAAATGTACAAAAATCCAAGATGGCCGCTTTCATGACGTCACAGTGACGTCATTTTCAAAAACGACATTTTTTGGTCGATTTTTCGGTCGAATTTTTTATTTATGCAATTTTTCTGCAAAGACTGCATGATAAATTAGTAAAAATTAATGTGATGTGAAATAAAATAGTTCTTGCCCACTTTTCATCGTGGAAAAGCAGAAATTTTGAAGAAATATGACAAAAACATCACTTTTCTGGTACCCCACGTGGCCGCCATCTTGAATTTACCCATGACCCTCTGCTCGGGGGGTTATGCAAATAGGCTCAAAATGACCCCAATATGATAAACTATAAAGTCAAGGAGGTTCAGCTCTCCGTGTTTTGTTGTTCAGGAGATAGCGCAGAAAGTTTGGTAGGGGGAGCCAGTTTGCCCCCCCCCCAGGCCAGGTAGGTAAACACTTAAGGGGATCACGTAGACCGCCCTCGTCATCTCATAAATATTCATCATCTAACGTGACCTCATGAATATTAATAAGCAAATACACGTCACCTCAGATAGGATCGTTTAGGGCATTCTGCGGGGAATATTTTGAACGGCTAGAAGAAGATTCGTGAGGAAACTACAATCAACATCCGCATATCAGTCACAAGCCTCTTATTTTAAAACCGATTTTCAACGACAAGGTTAAATTTTGAGTTGAAAATGACGTAATTTCTTGCACTTGTGACAGAATCTGAACCCTCAGTGACCTTTCAACATTAGGCGATCAATTTTGCAAAATTTGACGGAAATATAGACGATTAGGTTACACAATTTTTAGCTCATATTGACTATTATATGCTTTGCTAAAAATATAAGAAAGTAATTGAAAATTACCGTGCAGTATTTTCAGTTCAGGGGATTAAAATGTGCAGAATATAAAATCCTTTATATACCGGGACAGTTAAAAACCCTAAATTATACAAATACAAGGACTGATACAGCTCTCCAATTTTTTTCCTCGTGAAAAAAAGAGTGATTGGGTCATCACAGGGATCAAATCTAGTCCGTAACGGGATCACAAAAAATCGTCATTTTAAAACTTCCCGGTAAACTGACTTTATTAATTACACATTTTCTAAAAAAAAAAAAATTATTCTTAGGATGAATTTATCCCTTCTAGGTCTAATTATAAAATTACGACTCTGAACTCTTACTTTGTCCTAGGTATACAGTTAAAATGCATATATTTTCTACAGATGTTTTAATATAGTATATCTTTAAATAAAACGCAACTCTTCTTCCTTGACAATTTCGCATTTTCTGAGTTTTTCAGGGTTATAAATTATGTGAAAAATAATTCCAGCTTAATACACATCTTCTCTGTTATTGGCGTGTTCCCGGAGATTACAGGAAGCGAACAGAAAAGACGGCATACCATGTTGTACGAATAGATGTGGAGTGAATTATGTGCGAAAAATGAGGGTTTTTGGTGACGGGCGCTTTTACGTGGAAATCATGTGAATAGTCTACAGTACCGGTATCAAAAATGGGATAAACCATGAGAAGAAACTTTAAATCGCTTCTAAAATGTCACTCGCAAACCAAACACCGTGTCGCTTACGTGTAATAATACAAAGATTTACAGAAAAGGTGGTCTATATACATGACACGCAGTAAAGATGTGTCGCTCAGATGTAATATTAGGCCTCCATACCGGAAAGGGCGGTCTACGTGATCCCCTCAGTAAAGATGTTTCTCTCAGATGTAATGCTAAGTCTATAAACAGGAACGGGCTATCCACGTGATCCCCTCAGTAAAGAGGTGTCTCTAAGATGTAATACTACGTCTATGTACAGGAAAGGGCGGTCTACGTCATCCCCTGGATAAAGTTGTGTCGCCCAGGTGTAATACTACGTCCATATACGGGAAAGTGCGGCCTACGTGATCCCCTCAATAAAGATGTGTCGCTCAGGTGTAATACTAGGTGTATATACAGGAAATGGCGGTATGCGTGATACCCTGAGTAAAGATGTGTGAATCAGTTGTAATACCGTGTCTACATGCACAAAAGGGCGTTCTACGTGATCCCCCCAGTACAAAGATGTGTCGCTCAGGTGTAATACTAGGTGTATATACAGGAAATGGCGGTATGCGTGATACCCTGAGTAAAGATGTGTGAATTAGGTGTAATACTGTGTCTACATACACAAAAGGGCGTTCTACGTGATCCCCCCAGTACAAAGATGTGTCGCTCAGGTGTAATACTAGGTGTATATACAGGACATGTCGGTATGCGTGATACCCTGAGTAAAGATGTGTGAATTAGGTGTAATACTGTGTCTACATACACAAAAGGGCGTTCTAAGTGATCCCCCCAGTACAAAGATGTGTCGATCACGTGTAATACTATGCCTATACAGGAAAGGGCGGTCTACGTGATCCCCTCAGTAAAGATGTGTCATTCAGGTGTACTAATACGTCTATATACAGGAAAGGGCGGTCTACGTGATCCCTTCAACAATAATGTGTCGCTCAGGTGTAATGCTATGTCTATATATACAGGAAAGGGCGGTCTACGTGATCCCCTCACTAACGATGTGTCGCTCAGGTGTAATGCTACGTCCATATACAGGAAAGGGCGGCCTACTTGATCCCACCAGTGAAGATATGTGGGTCAGGTATATTACTACGTCTACAAAAAGTAAGGGCGGTCTACGAGAGTCCCTCACTAACGATGTGTCGCTCAGGTGTAATGCTACGTTCATATACAGGAAAGGGCGGTCTACTTGATCCCACCAGTGAAGATATGCGGGTCAGGTATATTACTACGTTTACAAAAAGTAAGGGCGGTCTACGTGATCCCCTCACTAACGATGTGTCGCTCAGGTGTAATGCTACGTTCATATACAGGAAAGGGCGGTCTACGTGATCCCCTCAGTAACAATGTGTCGCTCAGGTGTAATGCTACGTTCATATTCAGGAAAGGGCGGCCTACGTGATCCCCTCAGTAATAAGGTGTCGCTCAGGTGTAATGCTACGTTCATTTACAGGAAGGCGGTCTACGTGATCCCCTCAGTAACAATGTATCGCTCAGGTGTAATGCTACGTTCATATACAGGAAAGGGCAGTCTACGTGATCCCCATAGTAAAGATGTTTTGCTTAGATGTAATACTACGTTCATTTACAGGAAGGCGGTCTACGTGATCCCCTCAGTAATTATGTGTCGCTCAGGTGTAATGCTACGTTCATATACAGGAAGGCGGTCTACGTGATCCCCTCAGTAATTATGTGTCGCTCAGGTGTAATGCTACGTTCATATACAGGAAAGGGCAGTCTACGTGATCCCCATAGTAAAGATGTTTTGCTTAGATGTAATACTACGTCTATGTACAGGAAAGGGCGGTCTAAGTGATCCCCTGGGTAAAGGTGTATCGTTTAGGTGTAATACTACGACCATATACGGGAAAGGGCGGCCTACGTGATCCCCTCAATAAAGATGTGACGCTCAGGTGTAATACTAGGTGTATATACAGGAAATGTCGGTATGCGTGATACCCTGAGTAAAGATGTGTGAATTAGGTGTAATACTGTGTCTACATGCACAAAAGGGCGTTCTACGTGATCCCCCCAGTATGAAGATATGTCGATCACGTGTAATACTATGTCTATACAGGAAAGGGCGGTCTACGTGCATGTGTCGTTCAGGTGTAATAATACGTCTATATACAGGAAAGGGCGGTCTACGTGATCCCCTCAACAATAATGTGTCGCTCAGGTGTATTGCTATGTCAATATACAAGAAAGGGCGGTCTACCTGATTCCCTCAGTAAAGATGTGTCGTTCAGGTGTAATAATACGTCTATATACAGGAAAGGGCGGTCTGCGGGATCCCCTCAGTAAAGATGTGTCGCTCAGGTGTAATTCTAGGTCCATATACAGGGTAGGGCGGTCTAAGTTATCCCCTGGATAAAGATGTGTCGCTCGGGTGTAATACCACGTCTATTTACAGGATAGGGCGGTCTACGTGATCCCCTCACAAAAGATGTGTCGCTCAGGTGTAATATATCACGTCTAAATACAAGAAAGGGCGGCCTACGTGATCCCCTCACAAAAGATGTGTCGCTCAGGTGTAATATATCACGTCTAAATACAAGAAAGGGTGGCCTACGTGATCCCCTCACAAAAGATGTGTCGCTCAGGTGTAATATATCACGTCTAAATACAAGAAAGGGCGGCGTACGTGATCCCCTCACAAAAGATGTGTCGCTCAGGTGTAATATATCACGTCTAAATACAAGAAAGGGCGGTCTACGTGATCCCCTAACTGAAGATGTGTCGCGCAGGTGTAATACTATTAAAGGGCGGTCTGGGTGATCCCCTCAGTAAAGGTGTGTTTTCTCGTCTTTTAAACTTTCGTTATCTGGTTTCATAACGTTTTAACGATTTAACGGATTTCACTCCAATGCTGTCAGCAGATTTCTATCTTGTTAGGTAGAGCATGGAGATAAATACAGACTATATATAAAATATATCTTTATTAACCTCCATGGGAAGAGCGACCTGCAACCAAAGTGAGGTCTACATTGTCGATTAGACTCCTGTAAATTTTTTTCCGGTATGAAAAAGAAGAAAAAAGAAGACTGACCAAGCCAAAGCCACAAGAAAGGAACATTTAAATTTATTATTCAAAACTTATTTCACCATTTTCTTGTGACATTTCTATTCACGTTCAAAGTGTACATAAAAGTGTATTCATATAAGTAAAAAGATACGTAATTAAACAATTAACCTTAAATATATAAATTCTGAGCTCTCAGTTAGAATGTCGAAAAGCAAGAGAGTTAGAAATAGAGTTAAACTTAACGTCGGGTTCAACCATATAACGACCCTAAACTCTAAATTTCAACAAATCAACAAACACCTGCAGAACATAGCCAGAGTGTAACAAATTATCACTGTATGCTACTGTGAAATATCGCAAGAATGCAAAGAATGCACGATTCCATCACCCATACCGGAGACCAAGTATTGTATATTATACTTATTCACAGCACATAATCCACCTCCACCGCCACTCCCTCATAACACACACACAAGTTTCGTGTAAAAGAGATGGTATACGATAAGGCGGCATTTTGGCCTAAACATGATGCGGTTGAAATCGAAAGACTAAAATGTCATACAAATAACTGTGTTTTAATGTAACGGCAAGAGAAAATATATGTGCCATAATAATGAGTGTGAAACCTCTTGAGCCTCGAATTCATGCGCGATTAGATAGCAAGATACGAAACGAACCAGCAGCATGAGCGCGATTTTGCTTGTCAGGGAAGCATAAACTGATCATTTCCAGATTACATTTGAGACACCAGTTAACCCTTGTACCAGAACGCCATTTAACCTGGTGAAGTGCTGTAGTAGTAGGGAAAGGTGAAATTCATTAGAATAATTGAGGCTGGAGTTTGGAGGATGGGTATGTGGTGGAGGGATGACGTCACGTCAGGTCGTGGTCACATCCAGGTCAACGGTCATGATCGGTGACGGAATTGCCAGGGCGACGTGGGAAATAGAAAAGAAGTCACGTGGCAAGCTGGGTGAAACTGAGAAAAAAATGCGGAAAAACGGACTGGACAGACCGCCACAAGGGTCTAGATGGGCCCATATTGGGCCTACCGGATCGAGGAGGGTATCATCTTGAAGCACGTGGCGTGTAGAGGACGCTTGAAGTGGTTTGGATGAGCAGTGACGTCATTCGGCGCATGAGTAGCCGAGGCTATAGCCGAGGCTTATAGCCGAGGCTACATGTATTAGCGAAAGTGGGCATTTAGTAGGAGCGCAGGAGCATATTTGAGCGATCGAGGCGCTATATCTCATCCAAATATGGCGTGTAGGGTCTTATATTGAAGCGCTCGTACGACTTGGGAGATGTCCACGTCATATGTGATGTCACCGGGGACGCCATCAGTAGTAGTAGCGAAAGCGGGCATTTGAGTGATTGAGGGGCCTTCCGTGGTGTGTCAGTTTGAAGTTATACTGAAGTCTCGTCATGCTACGTATGTGCAGTTGGGCAGTAGTAAAGAAGGAAGGCATTTTGGGGGGGTGCAGAGGGACGTGTTTTCGGCGATCTAGGGACCACCCTTTGTCCAAATGGGTCTTGTGGGGTGTCAGTTTGAAGTTTTCGTGGGTGAGACTCCGACTGGACTGTGTAGTGGAAATTGGACAGTTTTATCGAAAGGGGGCATTCGAATGGACGTGTTCGGCCAATATACGAACCATCCGTGGTCCCAGTGGGGGCATGTGGGCTGTCATATTGAAGCTTTCGTGGAGTAGCTTTCTATTTGAAGTCGCGTCAATCTGTGCATGCAAAGTTGGGGGGTAGTATAGAAAGCTAGCAGTTTCGGTGTTTGGGTGTGAGGTGAGCCATCCATGGTGCAAATGGGCCGTGTGTTGTTTCATTTCGAAGCTCTTTTGGATTAGACTCCAACTGGAGTAGTGACTTTGTCTGCTCGTGTCAGTCTTTGCATGTACAGCCTGGCAGTAGTATAAAAAGCGGGCATTTGGTGTGGGAGTTTGGGGTAGAGGCGGGCCATCCATGGTCCAAATATGGTATGCAGTGTCTTGTCTTGAAGGGCTTGGCATGTAGAGGAAGCTTGAGGTGGTTTAGATTGGCATTGATGTCATATCGCGCATGCGCAGTCGATGAGTAATGGCGAATTTTGGAGGTGCACATGGGCATATTTGAGCCATTGAGAAGCTATATATATGATCCAAATATGGCGTGTGGGGTCTTACATTGAAGCCCTCGTGATGTTGACTACGACTTGAAGGATATCCGCGCCATCTGCGACGTCGTTGGTGACGTCATCAGTAGTAGAAAAAGTGCAGCGTCGCTCGGGTGCGCCCTTGAGACATGCCTACACCGCAATACACTAACTCATGGGGGTGACTCGTGGACCCTGAATATGTGCCCCGAGCAAACACAGGCATACTGGTGTTGTTGGGTTGAGCATAATGGTAGCATGGTAGAGTTACTTGCTCTTGAAAGTGACGAAATTGTGACGTCAGGAGTAGTAGAGAAAGCAAAATACGACGGAAATAGGAGCACACGTCCTACACCTCAATGCACTTACCCAGTGGGCATGTCGAGCCTGGAGTGTATCATGAAGTTGGGTGCATTGATGTAATAGGACCGGGATATCATACGTATGAGTTACATGGGATCATATTGAAGCTCCTGATGGAACGGCAAGATAGACAACTTTTGCTGACAACTGTTTGCTCAAGGAATAGAGAAGCTATACCCATACACAATGGAACCGATTTACAGCGCTTTGAAAGGGTTCGAATCAGTTTGAGAGTGAATTATGGGACCCACCGTCATAACGCCCTCAACATCTGCTTTAACGTATCCAACGCCCGTCTTCACGCAGGGACGCTCTAACGTTGGGGAGTAAGACCCTATACATACAGGCACACTCAGAAACATACTTATGCGTAGCTCTATGGGTGTAGTCCGTGTCAAGCCCTGAGACATCTTCCTCCAGGTACACATGCTCTACACATGTTGGATCCCCAAGTCATCTTCCTCCATGTTCGTTCGGCCATAGGCTTCAGTACCAATAATACATCTGCGATGCTGACGTCTGTATTCAATCCATGTGACCCGACCATGACGTCATCCCCGGAGCGACCTTTGATATGTGGCCGTTGACTCGCACGTGACCGGATGTGACGTCATCCACCCATCCTCATTTCCCCCGCCACTTTGACCGTTGACTCAAAAATGATTAGCCTTTCCCTACTACTCATGCCCCAGCTGAGAAAAAACTAAACGCTTTTCTGTCAGAAGTTTTCTGTGTGGTTTTACCATCCTATACCTATGCTGAAAGAACCTTGGGCCACCCTGGATTTTACCTCAAATACAAAATGGCCGCCAAAATTACTTAAAATGGTTCTTTGCAGCCTCGATCTATTGGTCACAGATTCTAGTTGCATGTGTCTAGTATAGGGTTTACAGGACTAAGAAACTTTAGTTTTTGCATCAGAATGTGTTTTAGCTTCATTAGCCTCTAAAATCCAACATGGCCGCCAGAATTCAATATGATCGCTAAATGCACATATATTGGAACTGCGCAGCTTCCTATTTTAAGTAGAAATTAATCATGTAAATTGGTTCTTCGCAGCGTATATTTGTCGCAGAAATTAGATTTTTGTGTTTAGTATGGGCTTTGCAGAGCAAGAAAGTTGATTCTGTACAATGCGCCTTAAATTCATTAGCATCTGTATATAATGGATCGTCGCAACTTCTGTTTATAGCACGAATTAGGATTGTGTCTGTATTATTCAGTTTGTTGGGTTCTATGAGTTTATTTTGTACACTACAATGTTCTTTGGATGTAGCATATAAAATCCAATAAAGATGA
>JAVTVY010002814.1:0-36289 GCA_036873755.1 Hanleya hanleyi | reverse complement strand
ACCTCCCACATCTTGCACTCACTGACACTGGCGGCCATCTTGTACCCACCTCCCACATCTTGCACTGACTGACACTGGCGGCCATCTTGTACCCACCTCCCACATCTTGCACTGACTGACACTGGCGGCCATCTTGTACCCACCTCCCACACGACACTAAAACCGGCCGCCATCTTGTCCCACCTCCCACACAACACACTAAAACAGACCGCCATCTTGTCCCACCTCCCACACAACACACTAAAACCAACCGCCATCTTGTCCCACCTCCCACACGACACTAAAACAGGCCGCCATCTTGTCCCACCTCCCACACAACACACTAAAACCAACCGCCATCTTGTCCCACCTCCCACACAACACACTAAAACCAACCGCCATCTTGTCCCACCTCCCACACGACACTAAAACTCGCCGCCATCTTGTCCCACCTCCCACACAACACACTAAAACCAACCGCCATCTTGTCCCACCTCCCACAGGCCCCTCACGCGCACATCCACACTTATGACGTCATCACCACGCCCACTCAAACTAAATCCACGCATTTGATTGGTCAATATTTCATCATTGACCTCTATGACCTCTACATCCGGGTTTTGAACGACTTTAAATGCTCACTGTATACTACTGGTGTCGTACGGTACATGACGAGCTTCAAAGAAAGCGTTACAGGCCAAGAGACATTGACACTTCCAACCTCTTCTTGAGGCTATCTTTCACACTCACTCTTCCAATGTCCGTGATGTTTGAACATTCTATCTTGTACATCATTAATTGCTGCCACAGAGGGACCAACAGCACGCAGGCTGTGCAACCCATATATCTTAATATTGGGTACATGCGGTTTCAATGCTTCAAAAAATACTTCTTGTAACCGACTGTAAGACATTGGCTTATGTTTCCTGGAGTACATTTACTCACGTTTCTAAAATGAATACATCTCACTCTTCCAAAGTCCGTGATGTTTGAACATTCTATCTTGTACATCATTAATTGCTGACGCAGAGGGACCAACAGCACGCAGGCTGTGCAACCCATATATCTTAATATTGGGTACATGCGGTTTCAATGCTTCAAAAAATACTTCTTGTAACCGACTGTAAGACATTGGCTTATGTTTCCTGGAGTACATTTACTCACGTTTCTAAAATGAATACATCTCACTCTTCCAAAGTCCGTGATGTTTGAACATTCTATCTTGCACATCATTAATTGCTGACGCAGAGGGACCAACAGCACCCAAGCTGTGCAACCCATATATCTTAATATTGGGTACATGCGGTTTCAATGCTTCAAAAAATACTTCTTGTAACCGACTGTAAGACATTGGCTTATGTTTCCTGGAGTACATTTACTCACGTTTCTAAAATGAATACATCCGAATCTTCGGCTATACACGCCATTATTTCAAACAGCCTATTTACAGGACATAATTTGTTACCAGTCTTGGCAATAACTAGCCAAACTCCATCTCTATACACATCAGTCTCTTGATTTTTCAATAAAAAATCGACATATAAGCTGAATAGAGTATAATATCACCTCTTCGAATGTACAACAGTTCTGCTGATCTACAAAATCCAGCATAGGCAATTAGCAAGCACATTGTAAATACTCTAACTTATTACCTTTCCATTCGTGCTTCAACCATTTTCGTGAGAATTACATATTCACAGGCTCTTTTTTCGCAACAGATTTACAATATTTACGTTTTGCTGCTTCTAAGACATTTTAACCATTGTATTTTCGGTAGGATTCGCCACCGCTGTCATTACATGCAAAAATCTGATGCTAAAGAAAGCATTTTCGATAGTGGCAGAAGACTGATAATTGGCTGTTAGCAATAAGATAAACAGCACATATTCAATATCGTGTATAAACCGATTGACAGCTGACGTTGTGCCATGCATCGACCCTCATACTTTGAAAGCCATACTTTACAAATGGCGAAAATCATCCAGTGAAAATATCTCTTTGCCCGGATATGACAAAAGCTTAATGATCGAAGATTTTAACAAAACTCAAAAAAAATATTCTCTGATATTTTAGATATCTCAGTCATAATTTAATATCTCTCAGTGTTATAAACGGGACACAGATCCGATCCCGTTCGCCCTATTATCAGGCACGCACAGCATATAACCATCAAAAAGCACAAGGTCTGAGCGCTTAATATACAGTAAATTAACTGAATCCAAATTGAATCAGCAGTAGCAAATAAAGACATATCAAAAAAGTCTCTGATCCACTTATGTTCGGTTACCGCATTGCTTTAACAATGCGCCGTTTACTAAGCTTATTCTTCTTGATAGGTGTAGTCAACAAGATCTTAGTACCATCAATTATGTTCTAAATCATTTACCATTTCCACAAACACTCTCATCTTTCCCAACTATTTATTCATAACTAGAGTAGCCAGAGCCTTGAAGTCCGATCTCGCATACCGAGACACAATGGATGTTGGGAAATACGATTGGAATCCGAAAATTGAAAACCCTATGGAGTAACTTTCATCGATAGGCCTACCGGACGCCGCCCAGGCAAAAACAGAGATAATATAGCGTGCAAAAGCTCTGAAAACCTGTGTCGGTAGCAGTGCGTCAAGCATCTCCAGCCAAGGTGACGAACTCCACCCGTCCGTGCATACAATCTACAGGCATAATGCAATTTGTTTTATATATAAATCATCCGTGACAACCACTGTGACAATGCAAGCCATGCCAGCGTCCTCCAATGCGCTATACCATTGTGACGGGACAGAGGCAGCCCATGCTTCAAATACATACATCAACATATTGTTATAAGTGGTAAATGGGCCTACACTTTTATGGACCCAGCATACGGTTGATGCCCCAGTCACCACTCAGATTCTTCATCAGCTTAATAATCAGCTTCTTCATTTTCTAAGCGTGGTATCATTGAACTTCCAAATGAACGTTCTGCTGTAAGCATAATTCAAAATAGACATAGAAAGGCATTTTTAGACAACTTTCATACTTTCTTTACATATTAAGCTTTCCATATTCTGGTCAAGTGTGAACTATTTTAACTCTTTGAGCTCTTAAAATATTGATAAAGCTAAGAAAAACAACTATATGAACTGCCCTCAATTTTCTCTGTGTCGAGCTCCTTACATTTCAATATCATTTTACCGACCAATCATCACCACCTCCTGTGGCTGTCAATATCTTGGCCATTCTTCAATAAATAGCATAGCACGAAGTATAAATGTTTTCCTGAATTTCATAGTAGCTAGCGCTGATACAGCTCAATTCCATTTTAGTTATGACTGTACAGTTCTCTTAGAACAGCATTACTCCTTAGGAATTTGTCTCATATAAAAATCTCCAGTATTCATTGGCCAACAATTAATGTGCTTTCGGTTCACACTTTAAGAATCACAAGGCAATGCATACAATAGCCAAGTCCGGGGACAACAATTTGTCCAGACCTGTGCCTTTTCAACGACACAAAGACAAAGGACAATAGTTCCTATCGTGCTTTCCCTTCCAAGATTTAGCTGTAAATCATCACATCTCGACAGGGACAATAGTAATCAATGGAGAAAATGGACAAGTTGGGCTACTGTCAAAATTTCTAATCAAATGATACATTTCAAACACAATGTATGTTTACTCACCCTAGAACGTACGAAGCTATAAGTGTATCTACTGCATCTAATACTTACAGTATAGCATGAGGTGAATTCTGTTGGGATTGGCCTTAAACATCCTATCGGATACACAATCTTAGCAGTTTCTGAAAATGTAAAATGCATTGACCATATCCACAACACCTGAAGTGGAACTGAAATTTTTGACTCCTGACGATCAAATATATTACACAATGCAGCGATTATGTAACAAGAACAAAATTCTCATCCGTTCATCATCTGTCAAACCTCCCTTCATCATACGCCCATCTCGCCTTCCAAAACAAGGTCTGGGAAACATCGGCTACCTTCATTAGATATTGTAGCAATGCATTCACTTCCCGCGTAAATGCTTCGTTAAATCTGTAACGAGAGTAAAACAGATATTATTATAGAGAAAAAATATCATATCCGTAGCTGGCATATTGAAAAAGAGGGGTCTATCTCACCATACCATGTTGCATCGTGAAACGAGCTGCTTGCTCAAGCTTGTATAGCTCTGTCATCCGCTCTGGCCATCTTCCGGTTTTCATCGGACCTGTGGCAAGCTCAGTGACCACATAATATTCCGAGATTCTCACCAATCTGAGATGAATCGGGAATTAATCATCTGTTACGATCACATAGCCTCTGTTTCTCTCTGTCGATAAGTCAGTTGCATAATCAACTTCACCGTACTGTAGATCCTACTGCTCATGTTGATATGGCTCAAACCACCTATAATTTCACCGTAAAGTTATGCTGTAATTGTTGCCGCCTCTTTTACATGGGAACTCGTAGCCATGGGAACTAATTTCGAATATTCCGTCTTTCCGTATTGGAGGGTCCACTTTATTTGACCCAGCCCATCCAGTATTTGCAATTTATTTCCTGTATGTTTCCAGAAAAATTTCTGCCTTTATTTTCTGCACGTCTTTAGTTGTCTGTGCGAACTCAGCACTTAACTGTCTGATATTTTCCTCCACGGATAACTCTATCTCTTCTTTGACGAAGCGACTTCTCTTAAAATTTCATCCAGTTTAGAGCTGATGTTAGTTTGTTCTTCCATATCAGGCTTGGCAGTATGGCACTTCACAGCTATTGCAGTCAACTTCGAATAATATTTGTGCCAAGCGGTTATGAAAAAAGCTGAGTTAAATTAAGCGTTCGTTGTAGCATCGACGTGTACCGTAGACGAGAATGGTTAAACAGAGACTCTCTCTCTCTTATAAAACACATAAGGCGCTCGACTGAACACAGTTCACAGTCGGAGCTATACTCACGTCTTACACCCCATGGAGAAAGAAGTTTCCTTTTAATTCATTCCATTCAACCAAAGGAAACTATATATCATGTTCTGAAGCATTCGGAACTCCCGAGCGGCAATCTACGAAGGGGACTGATTCTACGCTCGGGGAACGACAACATGAATTTCCTATGAATCTCCAGATGTGACGCGGCTCCGAAGCCCAATCACTCTCGCGGAAGCCTTAATCCCCGACCAGCAAATATTTCCCTGCGAGTCTCTGATTTACGTCAGATATTCTAAAAACTGTTTATTCTTTTCATTCGAAGCACGTTTCAATAGAAAACCATCAGTTTAAATGGTACACACGCCACGTATTGACAAGATATAATTCCCGTGACGTCACTGACAGTTCCCTGACAGACCGAAGTCACATGACCACGCTCTAGTCCAAAATGGCCTCAATGGCCTTCGAGGGACATCTCAAAACGGAGATCCCCGAGAAGTTGCGAATGGTTCTGAAGATGACGGACCTCACCGAAAAGACACGGACGTACCCGAAAAGACACGGACGTACCCGAAAAGACACGAACGTGAACGACATTGTGGAAAAACCCCACAGACAGGTCAGTACATGTCCTATCATGTTCACAGGTCACGCCCCATCCACCCAGACCGGAAGTGACGTCATACCTGCAAGCTGGTGGCGCCCCCTGGCGGAAACTCCACGGGAACCAAGAGTTACCTCCCTGGAAAATACGACTTTATCTGTCCTCTCTATACTACTCATGTGCAAGTATGAAGGTATGTGTTCAATGTGAGCGTAACTGAACTGGGAAAATAAAACAATGCGAAATGTTGAAATAGTTCGTATTTTTATATATGCATGTGCAAGTATGAAGGTATGTGTTCAATGTGAGAGTAACTGAACTGGGGGAATAAAACAATGCGAAATGTTGAAATAGTTCGTGTTTTTATATGTGCATGCGCATGAAAGTATGTGTTCAATGTGATGAGAATCTTATAAATAAGAATTTCAACGTATGAGGATGATACCATCAGCGACAACGGTCTTGAACAACAATGTCTGGAAAGTCTCACCCAGTAAATCGTATCTACGTATCTTGAAGCGCGCTGGTAGAATCTAAAATATTATATTGCTATCCAGAATATCAATCATTATAATTTATTATTCCGTTATTCCTCAAAATTGTGTTACATATTGTAGAACTTTCGGTCCCCAAGACGATGTAGGGGTTGTGCGCGATCTTAGATATTATAACGCAAGGTCGTCTGTTGAACCGGGTGATGATGTCTACATTACCCTTTAAGTAGATTCCAGTTCGTCTCCGATATTATTCGAAGACTTGAAGCAATAGATAACAACGCAACTCAATTTCCTGAAGATATAGTTTTCACTATATATGCATTTCGTATCAGCTACAACATTTCACGTAATTTGTGAACTGTAGGAGATTATGAAGGAATTTGATTTGAAATCGCCAAACATTCCCTTATATACCACACCCTGCATACCAAACGGCTGCTCCAACTTCCGCCGGAGGGTCAACTTCCGCCGGAGGGAAGATCGTGCAAAATGGTAGGACAACTTGTTGGTTTTTACGTTGATATGTCAGAACCATACCCTATCAACAATATCAAATTGTCTCAATCGTTAGATGGTACGTTTATTTAACTAGCTGACGTGTTTTTGAGAACGGGATAATTGTAAATAGACAATTACATCCATTAGAAGCCGAATCTAGAAACCTTTCTTAGAAAAACTACATCAAATATGCATTTTATCTAATTAATCAAGAATATACCTACGATCGCTATGTAAAACGAGGTTGCCTTTTAATGGCAAGATGATATTTATATGTGAAAAGGAAGAATTAAAAATGATTTTAAGACGCATGAATATGACCTGTGTGTTAGTGATGATACAACATACGGCGGAGTGAGATCTGACTACCGCCGGAGTCAATAATAATATGATACAATTACCGCCGGAGTACCACTGTCTCTTCTTGGCCGAGCTAAATGAATGTACCGTCCTCACTCAATACTGAATCCATCGAACGAATGAAAAAGATACTATTTTAAAGCGAAATCCACTGAGTTAAACATACCATTTACACTGCGAAAAATAGTGTTGTTTTAACACAATTTTGTGCTAAAATGGCTACAACACAAAATGTTTTGTGTTGAAATCAACATGGTTTTGTGTTTAACTTAATATATCAACACAAAATTGTGTTGAGTTCAATACAAATTAGTGCTCATTCTTACACAATTTGTGTTATTTTCAACACAATTTTGGTGCTAAAATGGCTTCAACACAATTTTTTTTCGCAGTGTATGGTCTGAGATCTAAATCTGGCTTGAACCACAATCTTTAGGCCCAATAAAAGGACGTTCCTCACCCTAAGAAATCATCATCAGAATTTCATCAAATTTTGCACGGATGTGCCTTGGAAATATACAAATTCATTTCAAGAAAAATATTACTAAGTCACCCAACTCACTTTCAAGCTCATGACGCCACCTATGGGGCGTTTTTGTCTAATTTATAAAAAAACAAAATGATGAAATTTAAATTGTACGATTTTGCTCCAAAAATTGTCACACACCACCGAATATCAATGTGTGCTGCTCATGTTCACGTGGTCTTTGTCTTTCAGACTGGACCATTTCCATCAGAATTCAATGATAATTTGCTCATGGAATTGTCTGACTGTTAAAGCCTATAGCTAATTATTCCCATCCAATAATGGGGTCACCGAACTCGTTTGACTTCTAACATCGTTTGACGCAGATTTCCTCTAAAAGTGACCGGAAATCAATTGACGTTGCTATGGCGTGTGCTATTATCAGCGTGATCGAAGGGAGACTACCTAATGCAACGTCATTTGGCATTCGCGCTATAAATACATGCGCGACGTTGTGCGCATCAGCAAAGGTGGGGAAGGTCTTTAATTTTAAACTAAATCCACGGAGTTAAACACACAACTCCTCGTCATTTATGGTCTGAGGCCTAAATCTCGCTTGAATCACAATAGTTGGGCCCTATCATCGCCTGGATCCGTTCTAAACATAAGCCCTACCAAAGAAAGCCAGTCATAAATCAATATGACTAAACTCGCACACGCTATACGCTGACCATATGTTGACCTCAGGCCGCTGTCCAGCATATTCACTTTCGTCCAATCAGACACAACCGTAGGTGTTCAGCCGACCGTGACTCCGCTGAAAAGCTGAATTTCGCTCTCTTTCAAAAGTGTTTTGACGTAAATTCTCATAATTATTCACAAATACAATTACATGAATTTTTCAGGTAAACATTTGTCTTTCTGGTGAGGGGTAAATAAATGTTTCATTGGTAATGCAAGAGGGTGAAATCAATTGGTTTTTGTAGACCTATGCTGTCGGTCAAGGCATTCTCCCATTCTTTTAACATGGAGAAGGGATTCACACTACTACTTAGGTTAAATCGAATTTAGATCCGCCAAATAAAATCATAAATTACATTAATTTGTAGCATAGGGAAGATGATATATTGCAGAAACTTTGTAGGGGTAAATACGTTTGGGGGAACCTATATTCATTCAGATATAGCAGTTTATAATCGGACCTCCCATCTCGAACAATGCTAAATTTGGACCGGTTGGAGAGCCGTATGAGCCGGAATGTCAGTGCGTGTGCACGCCACGCCCGCGTCTGGGTTTCTTGCACATGCCGTGGTTATTTTCAGTCATTATGTTATTATTGTCTCGTCACATTGTTCGCATCACTGCTTTGATCTTCATCATAGTGTAACGCTAACCTAGTGAGTTGCCACCTAGCTTTATTACCTAATTTTTCCATAAATCGTGTAGTTTAAACAACTCAATAAACTCAGAATTTTTTATCTATTACGGTACTTCTTGTTCAGAAACGCTTAATGGTGCTTTAAGGATAGCTGCCCCTTTAGAGGCAGTTTTTGCACCCCATGACCATTTGTCGTCGGTATCAACATAACCATAATAAACTATATATTTTATGAAAGTATACATCGTAGGGATTCCAACTATGTGATTTGTATAACTGACGCTGCTACTGTGTAGAAAATATTTCAATTTTAACAAATTAAAATGAAAACAGTAGCGTCCATTTTTCAATTGAAATTTCATGAAAACTGTTGGTCTTGTTTTCAACTTTGATGGTATACCTTGGTAGGAGACAATTCGAACTAGTAAACTTTATCTCATTTTTTTTAAATTTTTGCCTGGTTTTGTTTTTATAACTACTTTACTAAAATAAATTGAAAAAATGTACTTTTTTACGGTCGTTTGTCTTAAAAGTTGGATAATTAAAAAACGAAGCCGACCTTTCAAAAAGTGAGATAAAGTTTTCTAGATCACCTTATAAGTAACAAGCATGCCAAATTTCAAAAGCGTAGCATGGATACTTTTCGAGAAATAAACGTTAGAATTTCGGATTTTGTACAAAAAGGAAAGGCTAGAAATCGAGCAAAATGTGTCCAGCTATCAGCTGATGAATTAATCCCTATTTTTTGCTTGAATTCTATTGTCAAATACATTTTTAATCTGTCTAATGAGACCTACTCGAATTCCTGTTTATTCTGGATAACTATTACACTAAGTTTTTTTCATCAAGTCGGTTTAAAGTCCAATTTAAACTTTTAAAACCTGCTAAAACTTGTTCACACCTGTGTGGATTACTTCACGGCGGGTGTCTGAGTGAAGTGTCACTGTCATAACTAGAAACAAAAATAAGGATGTTTGCATGGTTTTGATCAGAAGGGTGTACATTAATGTAAATAAGTAGGACTAATAGATAATTAGCTTACCATAATACTGCAGAAATGAGTTTTGGAAAGGGAAATTTAACAGACAAAAAAAATAGTAGCCAAGCCCAAGCTAAGGCAATCTGTTTAATTGTTCCAGGGCCTCGGAAACTAAATTTTCAATCCTAATATTAAAGCACTTCTATTTATAATTTTTATCTCATTTTTTCACCAAATGTTAGAGGAAGTAGTGAATATTTGAATGAAGTAATAAAAAAGTGACAAATTTTGACCCTCTTAAGGGTATAGCTATCCTTAAATAAATGCTCTCAAAAGTGTTTGAGGGTTATCCGATACCTAGACTGTATCTGACGGATACACAATCGCAACATTCTCACGGCGTCAGATTGTATACCTCATACTGTCAGAAATATCGCTGTTTCATCGACAGTTTAGGGGGTGACAAACTGCTGATGAGAACACTTAGGCCAATACACGAGTTGGCACGATGGAGCGTACATGTCGAGGATAAAATTAGTGATGATCATGGCTATTTCTGCATGATTAACATATAATAAAGTGGCCTGATCGTGTACATACACAAACGCACAGATATTAGATCCTCCGGCGGTAATCATATCTTCGAGACATGCTCCTCCGGCGGTATTTGTATCATATACGAACATGCATGAGCTAGAAAAACTAACAGTGACCGAAGTAGATTGAACTATTTGAAACTACAAGCTATCAGCCTGCTGTTAAGGAACTACTCTTCATATATCTATAACTTATTTGGCGGATGATACACATATAGATGATTTTTTAAGCATCTAATCACTGTTATGTTGCAATATAGCTCTTAATGTCAGATAAAATGAATTGTAATTAAAAAATAATACAAGGACGAGTTGAAAATTTCACACGAATTGCTAACACGTCCCCTTGAGAACATTTTCTCATTACATTTTCGAGTACTAAATACGTGATAACTACCAAAAAATGAAAAATCTGAACTTACTTGGCTTCTCAAATTTGAAATTTCCCTCCGGCGGAAGTTGACCCTCCGGCGGAAGTTGGAGCAGCCGTTTGGTATGCAGGGTGTGTATACTGTCCTGTATGAATGTCGGTGCATGCCAGATCCATCAAATTCTCAGTAAAATTTTGACAACTCGAATCGCTATCTGTCTCAAAACTAAAACATCATCATCATACTAGGGATTCGTGAAGTACAGATTCATTGCAGTTATACAATCATGCAATATAAAACCATATAGTCGCGAGTTATATAACTGTTTCTCACAAATAACTGTGTACATACTAGATGTTTTACAATACTTGACCTAAAAGGTTATGAAATGGAATATCGGAAGTAGCTTTGCCAAAACAAGCAGCACTGGGAATAAAAACGCATCATAATGGACTGACGTTTAGAATTCGTGGGATAATACCTCTAACAACTAGAGATATAAACTAGAGATCGTATCAAACAGACATTCAATCTCTCGCGAGTCGAACTGTGAACAAGCTGAAGAAGAGGACTATTATACCGAAAACCCAGCAGATAGTACCCGTAATCAATGGCACGAGAATGAATATATGTAGGTTTATTGTTTTAGTGGGAAATGCATAATTTGCAGGTTAGTTTCTTTGGTTATTCTTGCATTTACCAGGTTACGCCATGTTGAGGCATTTACTTCATGAGACGTCTACGCTGATCTGTCATCACAGCTCCAGAGCTAGCGTATCTAACATCGCTCCAATTTACTACATAATGTGGAATATGATTGTCTGTTAGTGGAAGTTAATGACGTTACCATACCATCGATTTGTAAATCTGATTCTATCGAATATGTTGTTGAAGAGGACGACATTAAAAAAGATACATTACTTATTATTCTACTATATGTATTTCGAAAAAGATTGAAGAGAAAAGCTCTGGGTTTATGGACATTCCTAAAAACTAACAATGGATATAGAATGTCACGCTTGTATTTGAAGGTAACGCCATTACTCAATTTCATATCGTGGACATGATAAGAGATGCAACTCTCTCCAGAAATGGAACTCCATCTGCCGGAAGTGACAAATCATTTCACGAATTTTACAAACTACACGATCATAGTGGTTTGATATCCAATGGAGAACGAGGACGTCTAATGCGAGAGGAATGTTGGAATTCAGCGCAAATTGTAGAACGATCTATATTCGTCAAAGGAACATCGTCGAAATCATCGAGAAAACGACCATCGAGAACAAAAACTTGGCTTAGATTTAATTGTTAACTTGAAATGTATACTCAACATGTTTGATATTATGAATAAAATTTTGATATTTATAAAAGACAGCTGTTAAAGTGATCGTAAACACTCAAGTAAAGTTTCCATCAAATGAAAGACCATTGCAAACTGTGTGGGAAATATTTATTGTAAATTTTTTACGATTTTATTACACAGAGTAAACTGCAAATAAAGCATGGTATTCTATGGTGGTCTGTTGCAATCATATTTAGGTCCAATGACACTGCATTAATACATATATTTCAAACTTTGTATGCACCTTCCAATGCTTGATTCAAGCTTAAGGTGTGTATACTTTGAGTTTCAACACAGACTCACTGTTCCAATGTGCATGTTTCACCAAAATCTGGGAGATCGTAACTCATAAGTGTCAAGTCCATTTGAATCTTGCATTTAATTTCCCAGATTTTGGTGAAACATGCACATTGGAACAGTGAGTCTGTGTTGAAACTCAAAGTATACACACCTTAAGCTTGAATCAAGCATTGGAATGTGCATACAAAGTTTGAAATATATGCATTAAGGCAGTGTGACGTCACTGGACCTAAATATGATTGCAACAGACCACCATAGAATACCATGCTTTATTTGCAGTTTACTCTGTGTAATAAAATCGTAAAAAATTACAACAAATATTTTCCCACACAGTTTGCAATGGTCTTTCATTTGATGGAAACTTTACCTGAGAGCTTACGATCACTTTAAATATGTTTTTCGAATTGTCAATCTTAATCGGGGACTCAATAGCCAGTCGTCACCCTATGCAATTTCTCGCGTTCTGAATCGACATAACATTTTCTTACAACAGTAATAGCACATAAATTCGAGCAGCCATAACAGAAAAATAGCTATCCTTTGTCCTGTCTCACACAACGCCAAGTGCTCGTACCCCGCACACTCTGGTATTCAAGCGATGAATGATGCAAGATTCGAGCTTCATCGCATAATATATATGAGCGGACACATGAACGAAAGCTCCGTCAGAAGCTACAACAGGGAATGTTTCTCAGATAAAAAAAAACACAGCGAAACACTGTCCTGCGGGACAGCATGAATATCAATCGCGCAGTCTGGTGCCTGCAGTTGTCGTACCTCCCCAACTAAGCCCTATCCATTCTCAAAGAGAGCCGTGTCTACCCGTCTTTTCCTAATATGAGAGGTCGTTTAGAGACGAGGCTTGCAAACTTACCCATTTTCAGCCGGTCCGTTCGCAAGGATATTTTCCATACCACATCACTCGATCTTTGTATCTGAGTCAGGATATCAGTGGATATATCCGCGAATCCTATCATATCGTCTTCGGTCTCCCGTACAATTTACATAAAGTCATAAAATCAGCTAGTGAGATAGTTTCAATTTTTTTTATCTTACGCTGTTCTGTTTAGAACGAGATAAATCCAGGAAATTATAATCATCTCTTCTGTCATAAAGTCGACCAGAGAGAATGCCCGCTTCATTTTTATAGAGGTATAGATCTAGATATGGTGTGCCTGTAGGGCTATCTGTAGTTTCCTTCAAATCCATTGAAGGTGGATATATATCCTTTGCTGCGTCGTTTATATAGCGATTATCCACAGCGAGAAGGTCGTCTGTTTAGCGTTTGGTGAATGAGAAGGAATGGATCGGTTTATGAAAGCGCCTGAATATTGTCATATTCATATAAGAGAACAGATACAGGTCAGCCAACAGGGGTACACAATTAGTACCCATTGGAATACCCATATGCTGTTGATATATTGTGTTGCTAAATTTCACATAGGTATTTTTGAAGAGAAATTCAAGCAACTCCATAAACAAAGAAACATCCCATGAAGGATATCTCTTGTATGTAGCAGAGCTAAAGAATGCTTTATGGCTTTCAACGTTAAAATATCTACGATCAGCTTTCCTGAACACAGATACTATTACTGAATTTAGACGGGCAATAAGGTCCTGATGAAGTATTGCAGTATAGAGAGTCGAGAAATCCCATGTGGATACATGTCTGCATCAAGTTCTTCCGTAGGACATTTTGAGTTTTTCAATATCCACATACATTCAGCGCCAGAGTTTTTAGAAATAGTGGCGCAATACCTTTTCCAACATGCTTTTACCTCCTGCAGGGCCCTCGGCAACAGGGTTGAAAGAAGCTAGGTGGTGCAGCTTCTGCAACCAGCTATGAATATAACTTTGTATGATGACTTTTGAATTTATGGGAGTCCAGTATACTTTTAGTATGTCGTTATGATTGATTGGAAGACAAATACCTCTTTCCCTGAGAAACGTTTGGTGATTATTATCCATCACATTTGCAAATATCAGCACGATTAACACGCAGCGTTCTGCAATTAATTAAATGAAATGACAATAACGGTAATTGCTTTTGGTGTGCCTAATGTTTGGAAGCTCGTCGAAAGCAGCAGCAGTAAATAAATATATGTATTTCTGGTTAAACTGTACGTGATAATATAACTCGACCAGTAAATTCCCTCGCATGTCTGTCGTCAGACGGACACAGATAAACAATAGCGCAACGATTAATTAGAGGTACCATAGCTTCCATTACAAGCTCGTTTTGAGTACTTGGCAAATAACGACAGCACTGTCTTGTTGGAGAATGTTCTCTGTGGACTTAACTAAGACTGTATGGATTGTACCATCCTAGTCCCAATATATGTTCACGGATACTTTACAGCTTTTATCACAAGGTTATGTGTTTTAATGCTGTATATAATCATAGCTGGCCTTCTGATAACTGGCGATGATGGAGCACACCCATAGTGATACCGCATCACCGAATCGATCATTCGATCTTATCACGGAAACACGATTGAAAATATCAGAGTTGAATGTAAAATCTGCTTGTGAATAGTCACCCGAGGAAAATTATTCACCATTTGTCACAAAATATGCTGAACATGTCAGACGCAGATCACCAGGAACAGTATGTCGACATTGACCAATACGAGAGCAGTTTTGTAAACAATTTTAGCAGTCTTTCCAACAGTAGCAATGAAAACATTGGCATACTAGACTTTTCCATCGGCATATTTGTCATTATTGTGACATGCATTGGTATAATTGGGAATTTGTTTCTTATTGTGACTATTTTACGACTCAAATGTCTGCGAACCTCACCTACATATATTATATTGTTGAGTCTGGCGTCTGCAGATACAAGTGTATGTTTCAGTTGGTATTTGTTCCGAATACCCGAAATGCCGGATGCAATTTGCAAACTGATCTTCGTCAACATATTTTCGACGGCCGGACTCAGTGCTTACCATTTGGCTCTGTTTTCTTTGGTGCGTTACCTGACTCTTCTAAAGCCGTTCTTTGCCAGACGTCATTTGACAGCCAAGAAGGTGGCGTGGTTATGTGTTATTCTTTGGATTCTACTGTATGCGTACAATTCAACGATTAATTTAGTGACAGGACGGAGTGGGACTATGTGGTGTAAATTCAAGGAGAATAGCGGAGTTTACGTCCTCGTGTATTTCATTCTCTGTTACTTCATCCCATTGGTTGCCATCGTTACGTTCCACGGAATTAAAGTCTATAAGCTTAGCAAGACATTGGTCAACTCCGAAAACGAAACTTCGAGAAAAACTGTTTCTGGACGAGTTGTGTTGGCAATAACTTTAACCTATGTTTTGTTCTTGACACCCTGGGAGATATATGTAATTATTGTCTATACATTTCAGGTCCAACTATCACCGTTGGCTTCAGACATTGGAGGTCACACTGTAAATTTGATTTACGTTAATAGTGCCATCAACCCTTTCTTGTATTTCTTCATGTCACCAACTGTAAGAAAAAAGGCGTTTTCGTGTGCTTCAAAGCCGAGTCAAACTGTGAATAGTTTACCAATGGATGTTTTTCACACACCAAACACTAATGGATCACAGATATAAACCGGTGCACACAAGTTAAACGAAAAGTGTTTGGTGGAAAACAAGAAATATTTAATTCCGCATAAATGGTTACACCTGAATTCATTGGTCGATTATGTCGGGGACATGTCAGGTGTAAACATTTAAAACTTCATGCACTTGCCACCAGGTATTGTTTCTTCCTCCACGTGTAAGGAACTGTCTACGGGAATATGTAAGGGCCATGGTCCCCGAAATAATTGTTTAATGAGAAGGCAGTAGATAGAAAACGAAGGTACTGGCCAAGGAGCAGGTGTTCTAGGTCAGTAGATCAGCGTGACGTCATAAGTAGATCGAGGAGTCATCTATATATAGAATAGAAAACGATGGTTCTGGGCCAGGTGCAGGTGCTCACAGAATGGAGTCCATAGTCTGAGAAGTGTTTGTGGTGTGCGTCTGCTCAGCTTATCGTATCTATAACCCGAGGGGCCAGGGTCCTGGACACGGTGTCCTGTAGGAGCAGTAGGTCTACACGACGTCATAAGCAGGTCGAGCTCAACGTAGGGCCGACATCGTCTATTGATAGAACCGCGTCTATAGACCGAGTGATTGCGGTGTTCAAGTTTATCATCTGTTCATCGGACCGTGTCCATAACTCGAGAAGTGTTTATGGTGTTCGTCTGTTCAGCGGACCGTATCCATACACCAAGGGGTCACCACGTCCGCGATCCATAAGAACCCTAAATAGCCCGGTTTAAATATAGAACGTTGTAGCCCGAGGACAGCTGTGGCGGTGTTTGACCCTGTTATATATATACTTCGTCTCACACGAATGATTCTATTACCCTTACTAAGGTAAGACGGCTATTTTCCCCGTAAGTTATACTCGTTCTGCTCTAGAATCTGTAATTATACGCGTAAAGCCCAGATATTTCGTTTCCGTCCAAAAAAAAACAAACTGTTTTGATTTTTTTTTCGAAATTCATCAAAATCTTTATATAAGATGAAACTTACGCCATTGGATACCTAGGAGAGAGACGCCTCATAAGACCGCCATGATGCCGATATAATGACGTCACAAGATGAATTAGACGGATTTTGGAAAATTCTCTATATCTCTAGAGCGGGAGGGGTCAAAGAGCCATAAATTAGACCGTTGGATAGTCCCGGTCTACGCGCAGGATTTGATCGCCATGATATCGTCATAGTGACGTCATCATCTAAATGAGACGGATTGTGTCAAAGTCTCCGTATCCACGAAAAATGAGGGTTTAGAAGATTGAATCCCGCTCCATCGGAAGAGAAAAGAGAGTTCGAAACACTAAAAGAGACTAGAAGCTACATTCATGTTATTAGCGAATATCAACGCTGTATACAAGATGTATTACCAGTGACCTACGTGTAATTCATTAACTAATATACCGTTTACTGTATATATGTACATAGCCCAAGGTATACCAGAAACGATCGATACTATCAGTGATCAGACTTTATACGGCTCTGGGATTCGGATCATACCGCATAAACTTCACTTGCACTAGACGCGCGTACACTGATATCTATTTCTTCTGCACATACATTTTCTATGTTTAACATGCATTTAGCTGTACATGTTTCAACACGATCGAACATACGAAGATAAAAAATCATCGCTTTATTTATCAACTCATAGCATTGCTTTGTAAATAATGAGAGAAAAGTATAATCGGCTTATAGGAATAAATCGCCTTTTTGTGGCTATCATTTCTGCATCTACCATTCAATGTTTATCGACCAATATTTCTACTGGGGTCTTTATTCGGAATCGAGGTTTTTGGAGTCCTCACTGTCACTGCTTTCCGCATATTCGTTAATGTTACTACGTCTTATTTAAGTTCGAGTTGTTGAAGACGCCCATTATCAAAATATTAAAGACTATTCGCCGGTGGGATGGCTGTAAAGAGGAGGAGCAGGAGAAGGACATACTGTATAGTATAAAATATAGAGAGAAATGATATCAGAATTAGTCTACGTCTTGGCAGTGAAGCCTCAACATGACGAACAAGTGTACGGTGTGTCAGAAAACATTCGCGCGTGCAGATAACCTGATCAGACATCAATTTATACACCAACTTGGTATGGAATAGGCTACACAGAAGCTCCCGGGTACCGCCTCGATAGATATCGGTGCGCCACTATCACTGGTGACAATGACACGCATTACACTGAAAATGAAGCATTGAAGCATAGAAGGGGCATGGAAAGTTTTATATTTTATTTTTTTTCCAAAGTCACAACCATGACTCAACCAATAATATCAGATCATCCGCAAAAGCACAAGCGGGAGACTCGATCTATCGCTCACTCAAGGGCATCAGAACATCCATGTACTATGATCGTCAGCGGCCCGACTTGTTGCGAGAAAATATTTCTGGGAGAGGATACTATCATTTACTAACCTAGACTATAAGCGGGAGTTACAATTTTCTTCAGTAAAAGTTCAACATTTCATCCGCACTAACATGTCATCTCGACTAAATGTAACCGGTGATCTTACAGACCAGACTATATCTGTTCATCACTGAACCGACCATTCGATCGTATCATGGAAACACGATTGAAAATATCAGATTTGAAGGTAAAATCTGCTTGTGAATAGTCACAGGAGGAAAAATATTCAGCATTTGTCACGAAATATGCTGAACATGTCAGACGCAGTCTACAAGGAACAGTATGTCGACATCGACCAATACGAGTGCGATTTTTGAACAATTTTACCAGTTTTTCCAACAGTAGCAACGAAAACAGCCATATACTGGATATGCTCAACGGCGTGAACATTTTTCTCATTATCGTGACATGCATTGGTATAATTGGGAATTTGTTTCTTATCCTGACTATTTTACGACTCAAATGTCTGCTAACCTCACCTACATATATTATAGTGTTGAGTCTGGCGTCTGCAGATGCAAGTGTATGTTTTAGTTGGTATTTATTATATATACCCGAAATGCCGGATGCAATTTTCAAACTGTACTACGTCATCATATTTTCGACGGCCGGACTCAGTGCTTACCATTTGCCTCTGTTTTCTTTGGTGCGTTACCTGACTCTTCTAAAGCCGTTCTTTGCCAGACGCCATTTGACAGCCAAGAACGTGGCGTGGTTATGTGTTATTCTATGGATTTTACTGTTTGCGTCCAATTCAACGGCTATATTAGTGACAGGACGGGGTAGTACAACATGTGAAATAAAGAAGAACAGCAGAGGTACATCCTCGTGTATGGCATTCTGTGTTTCTTTATCCCATTGGTTGCCATCGTTACCTTCCATGGAATTAAAGTCTATAAGATTAGGAAGAGCTGTGTGGGCAATAACTTTAATCTCTTGTGACGAAAATGCCCATGACCTGGAGAATGTTATTTTCGTTCTAATGCTGACAGTGTAAATAGCATTGTGAATGGACCGACAATGGTGGATATTCGACTTACCTGTATTAACTGTGCGCTGTAACTTTCAGCGAGTGACGTGTAAATATCCCTGACACGCATCTTGCATCGAAACCGGGCGAGAGAAGTCGAACTCTGCTGATCTGACACGAAATCCAACACCGCCTGAGTCTATACTTTCGTTTTATGGGGGCTGCCATGTTTGGGCGCGCAAAGGATTCTGGGAGCCAGAGCCTATATAAGACGCGGAGAAATGGACGTTCGGCATTCTGTCCCAGACGATCGGCGGGTGCACATCGTGCGGGAGAGCACAGAGACAGGATCGCCGCAAATGCGCCGAAAGTGCCGAAAGTGCCGAATTGACTGCCGAAACAGCGCCGAGCCATCTGCCGAAGGGTTGGAAAGCCGAGAGCTAAGCCATAGCTTGGGGATAATAGATACTAACATGCACAGTATCTGATGACGAGACGAACCGCCAGACGGGGATAAGATACTAACACGCACAGTATCTGAAGACGAGATGTCCATCAACGGGGAATACAGAGCACCAAATATCCCACACCTGCAGCCTATTTTCATACAAATGCCATTCAGTATGTATTGAACATTAAAGTCTGGTATTTTGTCCGCGGCTAACGTTTTGCTTCGGCAATAGGTGATTAATTGTTTATTAGCCAGTGGTATTCGTACATAGGAACAGGTTCAGTGTAGTCCTCTACCTGAGCACCGGGCCGAAGTACTTTGCCGCAGTCCTCGGTTAATAGCAAATTATCACCGCTAGCGTTGGCTATGTATTTTACATGATTACAAATACTTACTCACACACAGACACCAGATCATCGGCCTTCGGGACGAGATCTGCACATACAGCTCACACTAGCTCGCACTTCAACACAGACTAGCGTTCGAGGTTACGACCGAGAATTGCGTACGTCTAATTCACTCACTCACCTTACCCCCATGGGTCGTATACAGGCTTCGGCTAGATGCGATCAATAACACATACTTGCTTACATACAAGATCGTCGGCCTTAGGGACGGAATAGATCTAATCACACTCACCTACACTAGTTACTCACAGGCCTCGGCTAGGAGTAACTGATAACACAAGCTTACATCCATTGTACATATTTACACTGCCGCAGGGTTCGAATTATGCTTTGCTGCAAGTCTTGAATACTATTACAAATCATTGGTATTAATTGACATTACATTGTAAGGTAATAATACACCTCCGAGACCAGGGCATTATTACCACATATATATGCAGACAATCTGAGCCTATTAACTCGTCCTTGGGTCAACGCCGTGAGGGCCGAAGACGGGTCGCCGAAATCGGGCGGAGCCGAAGACGAGAAGTGTGCCGAGCCGAAGACGGGTCGCCGAATTCGGGCCGAGCCGAAGACGTGAAGTCTGCCGAGCCGAAGACGGGTCGCCGAATTCGGGCCGCCGAATTCGGGTCGCCGAAGACGTGAGGTCTGCCGAGCCGAAAGGGGCTGCCGCCGAAGACGCTGTGGTGTGCTGTACAGACCGACCCCGCCGAAGGGCTACTGCTAGGAGAGGCAGTGATACGGAGAGGATTCCAGAGACGATTAATAACGCTTAGATAAAATGGGCCGTGTAATCTTGACACGGTAGATGTTCCATACAGTCCGGGGCTACGCCTACGACCGGAGAGGAACCAGAGACGCCGTACCATACCACGACGAGAGCCAGTCTGGACGAGACTGGGCCGTGACGCGTCATAGATAGGGTCTCTTGTATATATTGTATATTATTAGTCTTTCTCTTTAAGATAAAGATAACACTTAACGATAACTACCTCTAGAGTAGGGATCTTTATTACAGGTATTGTGCGCGTACAGAGCTGTGTACATTGCAGAATACAATATTATTACTTTATTATTGCCTTGGTTGTTTCTACAGGTCCCCCCATCCTACCTCCTTGATCCAGACAAGGTGACAGGTTGAATCGGACCTTCCTCGTTGGCCAATTCCAGTCATACGAGACTGCGTTCACATCAGCCTGACAATTTGTTACAGGGGCCTGAGACCAGGCCGCCTCAAGTCTCGTGTACACCGCAAAGATAGACGTTTTCTGACCGCTCGAACGTCACAACTGGTGGCAGCGGTGGGATGGCCAACACCGGGAAACCGAGGGAGAAGGGACCACGCTGGGAAGAAACCAGAAAACCAAGCATGATGACTATTGGAGATGTCGGCGCCGAACTACGTCCAGCGTACAGCGACACACAATCAGGGAGGACGAGAAGCCGGCGGCAACTGCCCATAACGCCAACTCCGAGAGACCGAGAAGAGTCACGACGAGGAGTGGGGACCGGACGATCAGCGTTTGAGGCACCGAAGAGTGTGGATTTGCTAGACCTGTCCACAGTAGAGCTGGACACAGTGCTATCGGCTCCCCCAGCTGACCTGTCGCCGATACCTTCGTGGCAGACGTTGCCCGACGAGAACGGAAGTTATCGAGCCCCTAAAGACTCTGGTTCTGATAACCACGGTCTCGGGGGCCGATACGAACACCGTGACGACGATTCGACAGTACAGATAATGGAAGAGATTGCCGAGCTACGACAAACCATCGGGTCTATGGCCAGAGCGTTCGAGTCGACTGTATCGATGATGGCGAGCCAGATGTCCAGAATCACCGCCAGTCAGATTCAGGAAAGAGAGGCGATCAGACGACCGGACACTGAAAACGACGCCGCAGAGCTGAATGCGGGTTGTGGAACTGCCGAAATGGTTGGTGATTACCGCCGAACCGAATGTGTGTCCGGGTCGCAGCAGGGTTGCGAGCAGACGCCACCGCCGCCGAGGAGAGGACGAGATGATCCCATGAGCTGGAGGCAGCCAGTACAAACCTCAACCCCTGCTATTGAGGTGAGGCGACCGATGTTGACGGCGGCAAAGGCAGCTACCTATGATGGGACAACGCCATTACGGGATTATCTCTCCCATTTCGATCACTGTGCTGCTATCAACGGATGGACATACTCACAACGGGGTCAATATCTGGCCGTCGCCCTCCGAGGATCTGCCCAGCAGCTGTTGGCCAGCTTGAAATCAGAACCAGGAAGTGCTGACTATGGACGATTGAGGGATGCCTTGGAGAAGCGGTTTGCCCCGCCGAATCAACTAGATTTGTACAAAACGCGGTTAAAATCCAGATACCGAGAGAAGTCAGAAGATCTTCCGGGCCTAGCTCAGGCATTAATTCGGCTTGCACAACAGGCATATCCCGATGCCGGGGATGACGTACAGGATACCTTGGCAAAGGATCAGTTTTTGGAGGCTATTGGGGACGAGCTAAGATTTCTTGTATGGCAGACGCGGCCGAAGACCTTAGATGCAGCTGTACACTCTGCTGTAGAAGTAGAAGCATTCAAGTCCTCGCAACGCCGTAAGACTTGGGCAACCGCGAAGTCCACGGTTCCTAGTAAAGATGAGGGATTAGCTGCAACCTCCGAGGATGACGAAGAATCTGAAGCTCGCCTGAGAAAACAGATCAAAGAATTGATGGAAGAAATAATGCGAAAGTCTCAGCCTCAACCACGGCGACAACCACAAAGATACACCAGAGGTCAACAACGGACGTATGGGAATCGGGAACGAAGTAATGCTTGCTGGTCGTGTGGCAAAAAGGGTCACTACAGGGCGGACTGCCCGGATGTATCCAAAGCAGATGACTCTAAACCGCCGAGATCGCCCAAGAATCCTCCCAAAGTTAATACTTCCGGGGAAGCTGGACTCTATTTGCCTGCCAAGATCGGGCCAGTGAAGATGTGGTGTTGTGTTGATACTGGGGCGTCGATTTCCCTCCTGAGTGAGAAAGTATACCAGCAGCTGAGTCCGCGGCTCAGACCAGCCTTGAGTAGCCCATCTTATGCTAGTATTCGTATGGCTGACGGTACGCTGATGCCCCTGAAAGGTGAAGCTGATTTTAAAATCTCTATAGACGGTACCACACGAACACAGAAGATGATAGTCGGAGATCTGACAGTGGACGCGCTTCTAGGGTACGACTTCCTCAGCACCCACTGTACCAAGATCGACACGGAGCGCCACAGGGTCAAGTACGGTGGCCGCTACATCCAATGCGAGGTCGTGGGGAGCGCAGGCTGTTACCGTGTAGCCGTGACCGAGACTGTGACTATTCCTGCTGGAGCCGAAGCCGTTGTAACAGGAAAAGTTCGTGGGGGCCTACCAGGCGAGGTAGGGATGATCGAAAACGAACCGGAGTTTACCCAGAAGACAGGAGCCATGGTGGCCAGGGTCCTCACCGAGGTCGACCGTGACTGCGAAGTCACCCTGAGGTTCCTCAACTTGTCCTCAGATCCGACTGTAGTGCAGGCCGGGACGCTGTGCGGTCGTATGGGTGAAGTAGAAGTAGTGGAAGACCAAGTTTCGAGTGCGGCCGAAGCGTCGACGCCGAGCCGTGCGAAACCTAGTAGACAGAGGCCCGCCGTGCCGACCAGCGCATGTCCAGACCACCTTACAGATCTGGTTCGTCGATCCAGCGAAGGCCTAGAGACAGACCAAGCCCTGGCTGTAGAAGATTTGGTCACCCGATATACTGACCTGTTCGCTAAGGACGATACTGATCTAGGTCGAACGACGGTGGTACAACATCACATAAAGACTGGAAATGCACCACCCATCCGCATTCCCCCGAGGCGACCGCCGATTCACGCCCGTGAAATGATCGATGAGCAAGTTGAAGACATGTTACAGCGTGGAGTGGTCGAGCCATCCAGTGGACCGTGGTCAGCGCCGGTAGTTCTGGTGAAAAAGAAGGACGGGAAAATGCGCTTCTGCGTTGACTACCGTGCTTTGAACAAGATAACAGAGAAGGATGCTTACCCGTTGCCGAGGATCGACGACTCTCTGGATTCTTTAGCAGGTGCAAGTTGGTGGAGTACCCTTGACTTAATGTCAGGGTACTGGCAAGTTGAAGTGTCCCCCGAAGATAGATGCAAGACAGCCTTTGCAACCAGGAAAGGTCTGTACCAGTTCCGTGTTATGCCGTTCGGGCTGTGCAATGCGCCCGGGACCTTTGAGCGGCTAATGGAGGCCATCCTAGCAGGACTCCATTATGATACGTGTCTCGTCTACCTTGACGATATCATCGTTTTTGGACGAACGTTTGACGAGATGATTCAGCGTCTGGATGGGGTCTTCGAGAGGTTGAAACAGCATGGTCTTAAGCTCAAGCCGTCCAAGTGCGTCATAGGGGCACGACAAGTCCTGTATCTGGGCCACGTAGTATCACAGAATGGGATTGGAACTGACCCACAGAAGATCCGTGCTGTACGAGACTGGTCTCCACCCGTTTCGCAGACCGAGGTTCGGAGCTTCCTGGGTCTCTGCAGCTACTATCGACGTTTCATCCGGGACTTTGCCACCATTGCAGCGCCGCTGCATACGTTAACTGAAAAGAAGACAGTCTTCATATGGGACAACACAGCGCAGCAAGCCTTCGACACCCTGAAAGAGAAGCTGACAACCGCGCCTGTGCTTGCTATGCCAGACTTTAAGCTCCCTTTCATTTTGGACACGGACGCGAGTAACTATGGCATCGGGGCCGTTTTGTCACAGGTGATAGATGGAGAAGAGAAGGTCGTGGCATACGCCAGCCGTGTGTTGTCGAAGGCCGAACGAGCCTACTGTGTGACGAGAAGAGAACTGCTGGCTGTTGTGCATTTCGTCAAATGCTTTCGACACTACCTGTTTGGGCGGAAGTTCCTGCTTCGCACCGATCACGGCTCGCTGCGATGGCTCATGCGGTTCAAGGAACCGGAAGGACAGCTGGCCCGTTGGATTCAGGCCCTTGGCGTCTACGATTTCAACATCGAGCATCGTCCGGGTCGGAAACATGGTAACGCCGATGCACTGAGTCGTATCCCATGCAAACAGTGTGGTCGATCAAGCAGCGATGACGTTCAGGCAGCCGCCCGTGTGATTGAGATGGTGTCGCCAACCGAAGGATTCGGCCGAGCCCAGGCCGAAGATCCCGACCTACAACCTGTTCTCGACTGGGTGCGGCAAGGTAGCCGACCAAACCGAGAAGACGTCAGTCCGTACGGACTCGTCACGAAGAGCCTGTGGGGTGCCTTCGATATGTTGGAGATTTGCGATTCGCTGTTGGTTAGACGTTGGGTGGATGACCGTGGTAATGTCAAGCGACGACTGCTGGTTGTACCTCGTTCCTTGCGCCGTAAAGTGTTAAGAGAGTGCCACGACGGTCCCACCGGTGGACATCTCGGAGTAAAGAAGACTTTAGCGAAGGTGAGGCAGGCCTATACCTGGCCTGGCCTGCAGACGGACATACGCCAATGGTGCCGAAGCTGCGATGTATGTAACAGAAGAAAGCAGGCTGGACGCAAACCGCGAGGACCACACAGTGGACAGATGACTGGTTGTCCGGGAGAGAGGATTGCAGTCGACATCCTTGGGCCAATGCCCGAGACGGGCAGTGGAAACCAGTATATTGCGGTCATCGGAGACTATTTTACCCGTTGGGTCGAAGCCGTTGCCATGCCCAACCAAGAAGCTACTACTGTTGCACAGGCTGTGGTGGAACACTATGTGACCAAGTTCGGTGTTCCAATGGCGATCCATTCGGACCAAGGCCGCCAGTTTGAGAGCCGAGTCTTCAAAGGGATGTGCCGAATTTTGGGGATGAGGAAGACAAGGACGACGCCATACCACCCCCAATCGAATGGCATGATTGAGCGGTTCAACAGAACATTAGCCCAAATGCTACATGCCAGTGTTGACCGTCATCCAAGCGACTGGGACTTGCATATACCGCTTGTAGTGATGTCCTATCGTGCTACAGCCCATGAGACGACAGGATTCTCGCCGAATATGATGGTGTTCGGGAGAGAAGTCTCTCTGCCATCTCACTTGGTACTGGGAGCTCCTCCACGTCAGCAAGTGGAACCTACAGAGTGGGTAGGAGAACTACGGGACGAGATGGACGAGATTCATCGTAACGCCCGAGAAGTGACTGGGAAGAGCCTGCGGCGCCAGAAGAGGGTATATGATAGCAAGGCCTTTCCGCAAAAGTATAAACCTGGAGATCAGGTTTACCTGTACATTTCTGCTCCAAGACGTGGAGAGAATCGGAAACTACGAGACCGCTGGGCAGGACCATACGTGATAAAGGAAGCTCTCACGGACGTGACCTACCGCATTGCAGATGAGGACGGAGGTCTCCGGGTTGTTCACCATGACAAGCTGAAGCCTTTCTATGCTCGTGAGATGTCCACCAGTGAGTCTGAAGAAACGTCTGGCGACGATGGAGATGTAGAATCAGATGATAGCGTCGGACATGGGGCTATCTTTCCTTACCCCATGGAACCATCGACTGTCGTCAGAACGCCGACTGTTGACCGGCGACCTCGATTGACCCGGGGCGGGCGTGAGATACGGCGACCACGGAGATTTGCCGATTTCGAGGTTGATTTGCAGTCTGCATCACCATTGGATCTCGACATGGAAGCTTTACCCCCGGCCGAGGCCGAGACAGAACCGCGGCGGACGACCCGAGGTCGAGAGATTAGACGCCCCGCGCGTTATCGGGATTAATGTAATTCGGCAGTGTTTGGTCAGTGCCGTGAAGCAGGGACCTGATGTCTCCTCCTTCAGTGACGACCCAGCAGACAGCTGAGGAGAACGTCTGATGTAATTCTACCGTATTGAAGCCTTTGTTATTATACTGTGGACTATCTACACATTCGGATAAAAGGCTGCGTGTTAATTCTACTCACCTGTGATTGGTAGCTGTGCCGAGCTCCACGACGAGGGCGTCGTGTTTTCGAAGGCGTGGGTAGTGTGACGAAAATGCCCATGACCTGGAGAATGTTATTTTCGTTCTAATGCTGACAGTGTAAATAGCATTGTGAATGGACCGATAATGGTGGATATTCGACTTACCTGTATTAACTGTGCGCTGAAACTTTCAGCGAGTGACGTGTAAATATCCCTGACACGCATCTTGCATCGAAACCGGGCGAGAGAAGTCGAACTCTGCTGATCTGACACGAAATCCAACACCGCCGGAGTCTATACTTTCGTTTTATGGGGGCTGCCATGTTTGGGCGCGCAAAGGATTATGGGAGCCAGAGCCTATATAAGACGCGGAGAAATGGACGTTCGGCATTCTGTCCCAGACGATCGGCGGGTGCACATCGTGCGGGAGAGCACAGAGACAGGATCGCCGCAAATGCGCCGAAAGGGCCGAAAGTGCCGAATTGACTGCCGAAACAGCGCCGAACTGCCGAAGGGTTGGAAAGCCGAGAGCTAAGCCATAGCTTGGGGATAATAGATACTAACACGCACAGTATCTGAGGACGAGAAGTCCACAGTGGTTCGCACGTCTACAGTAGTTGTTATTCAGCATGCATGCGCATTAAAGTCTAACTTCTAACTGTACCGTGCGAACGATATCAACGGGAAATACAGAGCACCAAATATCCCACACCTGCAGCCTATTTTCATACAAATGCCATTCAGTATGTATTAAACATTAAAGTCTGGTATTTTGTCCGCGGCTAACGTTTTGCTTCGGCAATAGGTGATTAACTGTTTATTAGCCAGTGGTATTCGTACATAGGAACAGGTTCAGTGTAGTCCTCTACCTGAGCACCGGGCCGAAGTACTTTGCCGCAGTCCTCGGTTAATAGCAAATTATCACCGCTAGCGTTGGCTATGTATTTTACATGATTACAAATACTTACTCACACACAGACACCAGATCATCGGCCTTCGGGACGAGATCTGCACATACAGCTCACACTAGCTCGCACTTCAACACAGACTAGCGTTCGAGGTTACGACCGAGAATTGCGTACGTCTAATTCACTCACTCACCTTACCCCCATGGGTCGTATACAGGCTTCGGCTAGATGCGATCAATAACACATACTTGCTTACATACAAGATCGTCGGCCTTAGGGACGGAATAGATCTAATCACACTCACCTACACTAGTTACTCACAGGCCTCGGCTAGGAGTAACTGATAACACAAGCTTACATCCATTGTACATATTTACACTGCCGCAGGGTTCGAATTATGCTTTGCTGCAAGTCTTGAATACTATTACAAATCATTGGTATTAATTGACATTACATTGTAAGGTAATAATACACCTCCGAGACCAGGGCGTTATTACCACATATATATGCAGACAATCTGAGCCTATTAACTCGTCCTTGGGTCAACGCCGTGAGGGCCGAAGACGGGTCGCCGAAATCGGGCCGAGCCGAAGACGAGAAGTGTGCCGAGCCGAAGACGGGTCGCCGAATTCGGGCCGAGCCGAAGACGTGAAGTCTGCCGAGCCGAAGACGGGTCGCCGAATTCGGGCCGCCGAATTCGGGTCGCCGAAGACGTGAGGGCTGCCGAGCCGAAAGGGGCTGCCGCCGAAGACGCTGTGGTGTGCTGTACAGACCGACCCCGCCGAAGGGCTACTGCTAGGAGAGGCAGTGATACGGAGAGGATTCCAGAGACGATTAATAACGCTTAGATAAAATGGGCCGTGTAATCTTGACACGGTAGATGTTCCATACAGTCCGGGGCTACGCCTACGACCGGAGAGGAACCAGAGACGCCGTACCATACCACGACGAGAGCCAGCCTGGACGAGACTGGGCCGTGACGCGTCATAGATAGGGTCTCTTGTATATATTGTATATTATTAGTCTTTCTCTTTAAGATAAAGATAACACTTAACGATAACTACCTCTAGAGTAGGGATCTTTATTACAGGTATTGTGCGCGTACAGAGCTGTGTACATTGCAGAATACAATATTATTACTTTATTATTGCCTTGGTTGTTTCTACAGGTCCCCCCATCCTACCTCCTTGATCCAGACAAGGTGACAGGTTGAATCGGACCTTCCTCGTTGGCCAATTCCAGTCATACGAGACTGCGTTCACATCAGCCTGACAATTTGTTACAGGGGCCTGAGACCAGGCCGCCTCAAGTCTCGTGTACACCGCAAAGATAGACGTTTTCTGACCGCTCGAACGTCACACTCTGTTCTGCTTTTGACACCCTGGGAGATAGTTGCGATTAGTGTCTATTTCTTCATGTCACCAACTGTGAGAAAAAAAGCATTTGCGTTTGCTTCAAAGCCGAATCAATCTGTGAATTGTTTACCAATGGATGTTTATTACACACCAAACACTAGTGTATCACAGAGATGAACCGGTACACATAAGTTAGATAGATAAACAAGAAATATCGTTAAAAATGACGGGCTTCGGTGTTTAAATGGAGAATCTGCATATAATAAGTATACGTTGAAGTATTGTGGCGAATTTGTAAATAGAGAAATATTCTAATAGTTATATAGTTTTAACACTGGAACGGATGGTCGTTCGGTAAGCGATACCCCCCTGTCGTGAGCCTCGCTCCTTGTATTATTGCACTGGCAAGGTCACATCTGGGCAAATTGTGGTGAACTTTTACGTAAGTTTTTGAATTTATCTTTGACGATTGAAATTTTAAAATATATTGGCTTAAATCTTTGACTATTCAACTAATTGAATACGTAATGACAGAATATTGGACCTTATAGATTATTTGTAAATAATAACGAAAGAGACCAGGGGTTGGTTGACCTTACGTGAGCGCCATTATGATCTATGCACATGTTGTTGTTGCTAAAAACATTTTACAGAAACGATGGATATCGGACAAATAACTTGTTATTAACTGTTTAGATGTTTGACATTATATTCCTTAAAATTATCAGAACCTAACAACAGTCGGTGAAACTTATAGGAGAACTGTATGTCTGATAATTTGATGACATTCGATAGTAAATTTATAGTTCCCGCACTTCTCTGCCGACACGCCATATTTTTAGCTTCGTCTCATTACAAGTCAAGCTATTTTACGCGTTTGCAAGAATTGTATTGCTTCCCATAGAATTTAGAGTTGATAGTTATCAAATATAGTATGTTTGTTATTTCACACAATAGCTATATTTTAGTTTTTGTGAAATTATCTTGTTGAAAACACTGATTCATAGTTTTCAAGATCGCTATGTTGTCACCATTTTCTCCATACAATCAGCATCAGTTACAAAGATTGACAGGCTCTGAGCCAATGGGATTGTAGGAATTTCGGTCATGTAATGAATATTCATGAGTATTGGTTATATAAATGATCAAAATTCGTAAATATGGCAGACGGTCTCGGGGTCCGGGACAGACAAGACGTCGTTACGCTGTCCGAATGCAGAGCGAACCAGACGAAATAAATGTTAGTATCTTAAAAACAAGATACACAGTCTTAGATAAGTTTGTTAGAATTTTGAAAGTATCCATACAATACAATAGATCATAGCGACAGGCACTCATTGATAGCCAGTGTGATTGGTAGTATCCATGTTCCAGGGCCGCCTGTATCATTGATTTCAGCCAGAAAAGTATCCACATTCCAGGGCCAAATATAATACCGCAGGAAAGTTTGGGTAAAAGCTGACGAGAAACACACGGAATGGCACATATTCTGATTATGTATATATGTTATATTACAGAATAAATTGTTGACTTTTTATTGTTGAATTTAAACAAAAGACTGGACGTTTATTATTGAGAAGGAATTGTATTGTGATTGTGGAGCGATATCATTTGAAGATATCCATCAACTATCTCATAGCTACAGGAGACGAATTCAACCAGAGAAGGTTACTGTGATATCATTGGAGTAAAATATGATACAAGTGTATCAATGATACAGAGATATCATTGATACTTTCATATCCATAAAACTGGAATGATACAAGTGTATCAATGATACAGAGATATCATTGATACTTTCATATCCATAAAACTGGAATGATACAAGTGTATCAATGATACAGAGATATCATTGATACTTTCATATCCTTGAAACTGGAATGATACAAGTGTATCAATGATACAGAGATGATACGGATATATCATTGATACTTTCCTATCCATGAAACTGGAATGATACAAGTGTACCATTCATACCGAGATGATACAGATATATCATTGATACTTTCCTATCCACTGAACCGGAATGATACATATGTATCATTGAATAATACATTCCTATCCACAGAGTTAGTATGATACATATGTATCATTAACTGATAAGATTGTAACATTCATACTAAGGGTAATATATCAGCCTGATACAGTTATACGATTGATTGATACGGAAATATCACTGACATATTCATGACACTAAATGATATAGGAGTATCATTTAAAGAACCTTCAGAATATCAGGTACTGTGGGGACTGGATCAGATATAGAATATGACTCTTGAACGATACTGACGTATCATTAGCACAATATCCCAGAGGATACTGAGATTGATACCCATATTCACAGAACTGATACAGCCGTATCATTTTGACCAAAATATCAGATAATATCACAAGATACTTTGTCGCTTACAAGCACCTTATGATCGCCTAACGTTGAAAAGATATCACGAGGATATTTCTTTGAAAACTCAAATGATACAAGACATATCATCAAACAGAGAACAGGAACAAATACATTAGTTTCATAAAAGTACTTTATTACACACTATCATATATATCAATACAAAACGGACCAGTAGAACTTGATGCTCAATACCAGTCATATGGCTTTAAAGAGTGATTGATGGTGATAAATCCGGAACACGAATCCCGACAGTAGCGGCGCCTCCCTTCATAACTATTAGGACAGTTTGAAGAGCAGTAATATCATTGGTTAGCACGTCATTTCCGCTACAATTGGTGGCAGCGGTGGGATAAAATTCCGTGAATATCATTACCATTCTCATCATCAAGTGTCATATCATTGTATTCTCTAAATATGGATCATGGGAGAGATTTTCCAGACCAGGACGATACTGATCCGGAGGTAACCTTCAACTTGCACCAACAAAATAGAGATGAAGACCCTGAATTATCGACCCCGAGACCCTCTCCACGTGGGACCGGATCTGGAGATGGAGCCCACGTGTCTGGTGCAAGTCGAAGGCAACTCAAGCCGGAGAACTATAATGGTGATAATTCCTGGAAGGAGTATCTTCAAGTGTATCTCACAATATCACGAATCAACCGATGGAGTAAGCAAGAACAGGCAGACTACCTATTTGCACACCTCCAAGGACCAGCCCGACAGCTAGCCTGTACCCTGACTGAGAGAGAACAGCAAGATTTTGACAGACTGGTTGAAATCCTGAGCTCAAGATTCGGACCCAGAGAGCAGGCAGAACTATATCTGGCTGAGTTAAGAGGACGAAGGAGGAAGAGCAAGGAAACACTGCGAGAACTTGGACAAGCCATTCGGAAACTGGTAATATTCGCGTATCCTGGCATATCCACCACTCATCATGAACGTCTAGCCAAAACCCACTTCATTGATGCTCTTGAAGATCCAGAAATGCGCATGCAGGTATATCAAGGAAAACCTGCTGAGCTACAACAGGCTGTAACCTTAGCTTTAGAGACAGAGGGATATCGCCAGATTGAAGCCCAACGTGCAGGCACTACCAGTGGCCCTACAAGGAAATATGTACGTGAGATTGATGTCCAAAGTACAGATGATATCAACTTACAGAACAGAATATCGGCCCTGGAAAGGAAGATGAGAGATCTACCTGACAGTAACAGTGAGGAGAATTGGTCTCCCAGTAATCGCCCAAATCGACGTTCGAGGGATAACGTAGAGTGTTATCGGTGTCACCAGCGGGGACACATTAGTCGGTTTTGCCCTGAGAAGAAGGAAGAAAGAGGTTCGACAAGGCAGTCCTCGGAAAACGGGGGACAACCGACCCCAAGGGGCTCAGTTCGGTTGTAAGCCCATTATCGCCCCAACAGTGGATTGATTCTTCAGATCAACCAAGTGTTCCGGATAAGCATGAAAATCAAAATGATGAACATTTTCTGCAAGAAATCTGCAACCTATCATGAATCATGAAAAAAATAGGGCAATTTTTCTATGAACTGCTTAACGAGAGAGCAAAGGAACGAAATTGCATCCCTGCCACATGACTGATTATATGGGTAAATTGTATTTACTCACACTGGGTTTGACCAAATAGCCTTGTTAAGGTACCATGTTCTATCTGTGTGCACATGTATGTATCTATATGTATGTGTATGTATATGCATTTGTCTTGTCCTGTAGTTTTTAATATGAACCTTTTAATATTTCTGTATGTTCCATGTATAGAAATAAATCGAATCGAATCGATTCCAATTGGAATCGACAGCCAATGAAGGTGATATCACCGTGCTGGAGGTAGGAGTAAGGAATCCGGAGAATGGACTCTATGTTCCAGGTCATGTGGGAAAAATTAACATTTCATTTTTAGTTGATACTGGGGCTTGTGTTACAATTCTTTCCAATCGAGTTTACTTCAGCATTCCACTAGAACATCGACCAAAAGCAAGATCCACTTCTACTTTCCTATCCATGAAACTGGAATGATACAAGTGTACCATTCATACCGAGATGATACAGATATATCATTGATACTTTCCTATCCACTGAACCGGAATGATACATATGTATCATTGAATAATACATTCCTATCCACAGAGTTAGTATGATACATATGTATCATTAACTGATAAGATTGTAACATTCATACTAAGGGTAATATATCAGCCTGATACAGTTATACGATTGACTGATACGGAAATATCACTGACATATTCATGACACTAAATGATATAGGGGTATCATTTAAAGAACCTTCAGCATATCAGGTACTGTGGGGACTGGATCAGATATAGAATATAACTCTTGGACGATACTGACGTATCATTAGCACAATATCCCAGAGGATACTGAGATTGATACCCATATTCACAGAACTGATACAGCCGTATCATTTTGACCAAAATATCAGATAATATCACAAGATACTTTGTCGCTTATAAGCACCTTATGATCGCCTAACGTTGAAAAGATATCACGAGGATATTTCTTTGAAAACTCAAATGATACAAGACATATCATCAAACAGAGAACAGGAACAAATACATTAGTTTCATAAAAGTACTTTATTACACACTATCATAAATATCAATACAAAACGGACCAGTAGAACTTGATATTTTTGATATCGGATGCTCAATACCAGTCATATGGCTTTAAAGAGTGATTGATGGTGATAAATCCGGAACACGAATCCCGACAGTAGCGGCGCCTCCCTTCATAACTATTAGGACAGTTTGAAGAGCAGTAATATCATTGGTTAACACGTCATTTCCGCTACAGTATTAAATTCCGCATAAAGAGTTACACCTGATTTCATTGGTCAGTTATGTCGGGGACATGTCAGGTGAAACCATTTGTAACTCCAGGTAATTGTCATCCGGCATTGTTTCTTCCGCAACGTGTAAGGAATTGTCTATGGAGGATAGAAGGGTCATGGACCCCGAGATAATTGTCTAATGAGAATGCAGAATTATCTCGGACCCCGAGATAATCGTCCAATGAAAATGCATAATTAAAAAATAAAATCCCCCTATTACTGTATGCCATTTTCTTTTCCAATTAAAGAGAACAGCTGTCTATCAACGCCATATACAATACTAGGATAAATTCTACACAAGAAATCGACTTGGAGTTCATTCAAGTAATGCCATTATAAATATATATAAATAAAAATCCTTTGATTTTGGACACGGGGGGGATTGACGCTTATTAATTTCAATTATTGAAGACCGTTGATAGGATATCAGTAGTAAGGGGGTCCTGATGGAAGTATCTAGGTCACGTATGACGCGTTTGACGTCATCGTATGACGTCACTGGGGTCGATGTCACGTGAAAGTAGGTCAAGGTCACGTGAAAGTAGGTCGAGGTCACGTGAAAGTAGGTCGAGGTCACGCGAAAGTAGGTCGAGGTCACGCGAAAGTAGGTCGAGGTCACGTGAAAGTAAGTCGAGGTCACGTGAAAGTAGGTCGAGATCACGTGAAAGTAGGTCGAGGTCACGCGAAAGTAGGTCGAGGTCACGTGAAAGTAGGTCGAGGTCAATCGAAATAGGTCGAATGACGTAAGAAATCGACCTAATTGGGCGGTATGACGTAATAGTGTTACGTAATTAGGGTTTTGGGTCGTCATGACCTGGGTCGCGTCGACCTTTAAGGGGTCGTGATCGGGTTACTGGGTCGAGTGACGTCTATATTTAGCAGTCACGTCTATTTTTAGCAATCCCTTTGTTATCTATAAATAGATACATCACGTGATTCATTGACGGCGATTAAGATAAAAGTCGAGCGTTCGTTTGTCACAAGCCTCTGGCGCACGAAGGTGCGTCTTTTACGTAATTGGGCGATCGGTATTTCCAGTCCGCATACCATGGACGACGAGAAAACAGTGGATGAGGGTAAGTTCGCATTATCAGTCGTTAGTTCCTTTGAGAAAATATGAAAGCGCTTCCTTTCTCAAAACATCTAACGCCCGAATCATAGCGTGTCTTTCATCCTGGTGAACGGTTGATAAAAACTAAGTCAACAACATGTATTAGAGTAGACGATATATACATTTTTATTTTTTAAAATCCACCCCAATCCCCCTCCCCAAACACACATCTTCACTTCGAGTTATTTCACGGTTATTCTATTGTCAATTTTTGTTTTCCCTCCACAGCGTTTCTTCTAGATACGATATGTACTCTCTCTGCGTCCGGTCCCTGTTTTCCAATTCTATTATCCGTAGTCTCATCTCGTCTCTGAGGAAAAACAAAAAGGAATTTCTATTAATAATCTGATACGGCGCGCATGTCAAATATGGTTGAGCGTAGTATAATAGAACGAATTTACTCTATAGTTAAATGACACCTGTTCTTCAAAAAACTGAACCAATGGACTTCCGATCGAACTCAAACTGACCCCCGGTAAAAGATCGCTTACGGTCGTGATTAGAGCATACTCCCCCTCCCTCCAACATAAATTATCATTTCCCTTATTCACACGAATGATGGTTACTCACAATGTCGCCGTTTTAATTAAGGTAGTATCTTCAACT
>JAVTVY010002813.1:0-33022 GCA_036873755.1 Hanleya hanleyi | reverse complement strand
GGTCCATGATACGGCACTGTTTCTACCGTCATCGCCCTATTCAAGATATCTACAATTTTCGACTGACCGACCTCGCCCGTCTACGCAGCTACATGGAAGCCATTTTCAATGACCAAGCTATGTCCTTCAAATTAAATCTGGCGTTTGGTTATGTGCTGCGGCATAAGGAGACAGACCAAGTCCGATACTTTTACCCGAGCAGTAACATCCGGGTATTTGACCAACCGTTTACCATCATTAACCGAGTGTCGCTACAGACGATGCTGGAGAAACTTGACACCGTGGATCCCTTGAAATGGGCCCAACAACAACGCCCCAACACCAAGTGGACAGTGGAGAGGGTCACCAATGTTACGTTCTTCGTGACCAAACTACGGAATATTCCCATCGGGTGAATGTATTCACCCAGGCACTGATAGATACTCAGAATGCACAAAACATGTATCTGAGGATATGTTGCCTCAACGGTTTCCTGGGCTGCCCGACGATGATTAGAATAAACGGTTCAAAGCGAACATGGCCGAAGATGGAACTTTCTGGAATGGAGACTTCTGATTGGACAAGAATACATCTAACGGGCAGGAACGAATATGACAGATGCAAATGGTGGCCTCTAATTGGACAAGAGTGTTCTTGAATTGTAACACCAAGTGGATAATGGAGATATTGACCAATGTTACGTTCTTCGTGGTTAAACTGACCACCACCCCCATCGGATGAAAGTATTCACCCATGCACTGATAGATACTCAGAATGCGCAAACAACTATCTGAGGATATGTTGCCTCAACGGTATCCTGGCCTGCCCGACGATGATTAGAATAAACGGTTCAGATGGCACTTTCTGAAATGGAGACTTCTGATTGGACAAGAATACATCTAACGGACAGGAACGAATATGAAACATGCAAATGGTGGCCTCTGATTGGATAAGAATCTTCTTGAATTGTAAATATACCCAACGCGGCTCCCCCAGCGTGGGTATGATGTAACATTGGGGAGAATAAACTATATGAGAAAAACTTCTTGTTGTTGTTGTTCTCTCGTGTGTCATCCTTGTTGTTGTTGCTGTTGTTGTTCTCTCTCCGGCCTATATCATGGCGTTATGTTAGAGTGTTAAGGTGTAACGACGAGCGTTGACGGGCATCACTGCATTTCGAAGAATTAGTGACAATTCCATGGAATATCAGAGCTTCTGATCTATTTCACCAGGGCGTTGAAGCATTAAGAATGGTGTTGGTGGGCGTTGCTACAAGATGACACCTCACACGGCCCATTTGGATCACGGATGGTCCATCTCTACACCAAATACCTCCTTTCACTGCCCCAAAATGCTCACTTTCGCTACTACTCCTACTGATGACGTCACCAATGACGTCACAGATGACGCGAACATGCCTCAAATCGAGGTCTGCACGCTACTGATGACGTCATCGATGACGTCACAGATGCTTCGGACATGCCTCAATTGGGAATGTACACCCCGAGAGCTACAAAATGACACCTCACACGACGCATTCGGACTAAGGATGGTGCATCTCTACACCAAACTCACCCTCACGCACCCACAAAATGTCCACTTTCGCTACTACTCGTACCGATGACGTCATCAATGACGTCACAGATGACGCGGACATCCCTCAAATCGGAATGTACACCCGAGAACTACAAGATGACACCTTCCAGGACGCATTCGAACCGTGAATAGCCCATCTCGACCCCAAATACCTTCATGTACTGCCCGAAAATGGCCACTTTCGCTACTACTCGTACCGATGACGTCACCGATGACGTCACAGATGACGCGAACATCCCTCAAATCGGAATGTACACCCCGAGAACTACAAGATGACACCTTCCAGGACGCATTCGAACCGTGAATAGCCCATCTCGACCCCAAATACCTTCATGTACTGCCCGAAAATGTCCACTTTCGCTACTACTCGTACCGATGACGTCACCGATGACGTCACAGATGACGCGAACATCCCTCAAATCGGAATGTACACCCCGAGAACTACAAGATGACACCTTCCAGGACGCATTCGAACCGTGAATAGCCCATCTCGACCCCAAATACCTTCATGTACTGCCCGAAAATGGCCACTTTCGCTACTACCCGTACCGATGACGTCACAGATGACGCGAACATCCCCAAATCGGAATGTACACCCCGAGAACTACAAGATGACACCTTCCAGGACGCATTCGAACCGTGAATAGCCCATCTCGATCCCAAATACCTTCATGTACTGCCCGAAAATGTCCACTTTCGCTACTACTCGTACCGATGACGTCACCGATGACGTCACAGATGAAGCGAACATCCCTCAAATCGGAATGTACACCCCGAGAACTACAAGATGACACCTTCCAGGACGCATTCGAACCGTGAATAGCCCATCTCGATCCCAAATACCTTCATGTACTGCCCGAAAATGTCCACTTTCGCTACTACTCGTACCGATGACGTCACCGATGACGTCACAGATGACGCGGAACATCCCTCAAATCGGAATGTACACCCCGAGAACTACAAGATGACACCTTCCAGGACGCATTCGAACCGTGAATAGCCCATCTCGATCCCAAATACCTTCATGTACTGCCCGAAAATGGCCACTTACTACAACCAACTGCGCCTGCGCAGATTGACGCGACTTGCATTCAAAAACACGCCATTCTGACTCTACCCCACACAAGCTTCACTTTGACACCCTCCACGACCCATTCGGACCCATAGCGGTCCATCTCTACCCCAAACACCTTCATGTACTGCCCCAAAATGGCCACTTTACTTAATACAACCAACTGCGCATGCGCAGATTGACGCGACTTGCATTCAAAAACACACCATTCTGACTCTACCCCACACAAGCTTCACTTTGACACCTCACACGACCCATTCGAACCGTGATTAGCCCATCTCTAACCCAAACACACCCCTACATAGCACCCAAAATGCCTGTTTTCTATACTACGGCCAGACTGCGCATGCGCAGACTATTGAACACGGACGAACCATTAGCCCAGTCGGATGCTGCTGCACGAGAGCTTCAAAATAAGACCTCACTCGACCCCATTGGACCACCAGGGACTCACCTAGACTCCAACATGTCCACCCCGTATGGCCCTATACACCCATAGCCATGCAGTATAGGCCTATGGGCCTATCCAGGCCTTGGTGACTTTTTCAAAAATTTCACCGATTCGCTCCGCAACACTTCCTATCGTGTTCTAAATGACGAGACGAGTAAAACGAGACCCCACAACCCTACCGCAAATGTATAGAAGTACGTTTCCCAGGGGGATAAACATTGAACCTATACCCCAGTATGGGACTATATGGGGCTCGGTGACTTTTTTCAAAAATTTCACCGATTCGCACGGGGACACTTCCTATCATGTTCTAAATGACGAGACGAGTAAAACGAGACCCCACAACCCTACCGCAAATGTATAGAAGTACGTTTCCCAGGGGGACAAACATTGATCCTATACCCTCAGTATGGGACTATATGGGGTTCGGTGACTTTTTTCAAAAATTTCACCGATTCGCACGGGACACTTCCTATCATGTTCTAAATGACGAGACGAGTAAAACGAGACCCCACAACCCTACCGCAAATGTATAGAAGTACGTTTCCCAGGATGGTCCTATACCTCCCATACCCCATATAGGCATTTTCCCGTAATTTAGGATAAAGTCCGTATTCCGTATTTTTTCAGGAAAATTTTTACATACACCCACCCTGGAACTAGGGGGAGATAACTCTATTGATAGACAAGCCCCGTTAAGCCCGTCGACCTATATACCCCTCATACCCCATATAGGCATTTTCCCAGGTTTTTCGATAAAGTCCGTTTTCCGTTTTTTTTTTTTTTCAGGAAAAACTTTACATGCACCCACCCCATTGCCTGAACGCCTCTTCACCTAGGCTTCACTTTGATACCTCACTCGACCCCATTGGACCATTAGTAGCTCCCCTAGCTCCAACACGGCTATTTGCATACCCTTGGACCACCGCGCATGCGCAGAATGCCGCTATTTCAACCCCACACCCAGTCCATTAGATGCCCCTTCATGAATGCTTCACATTGATACCTCACTCGACCCCATCGGTCCACTAGGGGCTCCCCTAGCTCCAAAAGGCTATTTTCATACCCTTCGGCCACCGCGCATGCGCAGAAGGCCGATATGTCAACCCCACACCCAACCCATTAGATGCCCCTTCATGAATGCTTCACATTGATACCTCACTCGACCCCATCGGTCCACTAGGGGCTCCCCTAGCTCCAAAAAGCTATTTTCATACCCTTCGGCCACCGCGCATGCGCAGAAGGCCGCTATTTCAACCCCACACCCAGTCCATTAGATGCCCCTTCATGAATGCTTCACATTGATACCTCACTCGACCCCATCGGTCCACTAGGGGCTCCCCTAGCTCCAAAAAGGCTATTTTCATACCCTTCGGCCACCGCGCATGCGCAGAAGGCCGATATGTCAACCCCACACACAACCCATTAGATGCCCCTTCATGAATGCTTCACATTGATACCTCACTCGACCCCATCGGTCCACTAGGGGCTCCCCTAGCTCCAAAAAGGCTATTTTCATACCCTTCGGCCACCGCGCATGCGCAGAAGGCCGATATGTCAACCCCACACCCAGTCCATTAGATGTCCCTTCATGAATGCTTCACTTTGATACCTCACTCGACCCCATCGGTCCACTAGGGGCTCCCCTAGCTCCAAAAAGGCTATTTTCATACCCTTCGGCCGCCGCGCATGCGCAGAAGGCCGATATGTCAACCCCACACCCAGCCCATTAGATGCCCCTTCACCTAAGCTTCACTTTGATACCTCACTCGACCCCATCGGTCCACTAGCGGTCCCTACAGATTGCCGAACACTTCCACGAAAACCCACGGGTTTGGGACTACTTTCGGTCCGCGGAGGCAGCGGTATCACCGCCAGACCGCATCACCGCAGAGAAATACATGCCCCCAAGGTCACGCCCCATTCACCCAAACCAGAAGTGACGTCATACCTGCGCACAACACTCCTGCGCACACCCCCCAATACCGCCCCAAAACCCCCCTTCGCGCATGCGCAGTGAAGCGCCATTCCCTCAATTTACTCTTACTATACTACTGACAGCCTTATGAAAGGAGTAATAGGTCTCTGAAACACCACACTGCCCGTTTGGAATGTTTGTATAGATGGGGTCAATTTTATTAGACAAGGGGCATAACTCTGCAAAATACTTTTTGACACGACTCATTTTCGATAGGCATCTAGATCAGGTCATGAGAAACAACTGTATCACGTTAGGATGTTGTATATGGAACGGTTCTGAAACTATCACAATAACAAATCATAAATGGATTTTTATTTGTAAAAAGGGGCATAACTCTGCAAAATATTGTCCGAGATGACTCATTTTCGATAGGCTTCTGATTTACGTGAAGATAAATAGATTTAACAAGTTTAGTTGCCATGCATGAAACGGTTCTGTAGATATCGCGGTAACGGACGGACGGACGTACGGACGGACGGACAGCCGTACATGATGACGACAATACCGCTAGGCCAAAGTTGGCCGAGGGGTAAAAAACGAAGGACAATACATTCCATGTGCATCGCGTCGGCTCTGATTGGGAAGCATGTGCCCACTTTCAAGGGGCTGAAGGCAGCGACACGTGAATTAATAGGAACCATTGTGCGCTGAGTGGACCCCGCCCTCGTGTGCTGTCGATGTGAAGTTGGACTGCTACTGCGCAGAAAACCAAGTTGGTACCGCACAAGACAGATTTCCATACCCTGAAACAAATTCTCGCTTCTCGCTGCCATCTTAACGTGCCAGGTAGGGTGCACGGTTTCGCAGAAATGGCCCCGGTTTCATTTCGTAATACGATAGGCCGTCTGCGTTCTGCTTAATCATAATTCTGCTTGCGTTCTTAATAGCTTATATCTATAATACCATCCTGTTAAGAATTATCAACGTTGCAAACGACCATATACGAATCGATGGCTGGGTTCGTCTAAACTGTCTAAAATTTTGTCCTGCCTCAGTTATGCCCCTTGACTATGCCTAAATATCAGGACTCATTTACGGAGAGAAAATCTGACAAAAAACGGGTCGGTTGACCCCACTTTTCATCTCCTTTTCAAGTTGGTACCGGACCTGGAAACATTGAAAAGAAATTTAAATGAAATCGCTCTTACAGATTTTCCTGGAAATTGAGCCAAATTTGACCATTTTCGGACTTTTAAGGGGTTTTCTAGGAAAAATGAAGCAAGCTAAGTAGGGAACGTTCGAGATTCAGTTTTCTATAACATATGCTGTATCTTAAAATAATAGTTTAATCAGGGTCGTTTAGAAATTATACACATATAAGTGATTTGGGTTGAAGATGTTACGATAATTGTTGGCCGAAAAGCGAACCCATGGCCTATACCTTGCCGAATGAAAGAATCCCTGGAGTGCACCCTAGACCCCGTACTGGATGGGCTCTTGGGTAAATGTTGGGGCATACGAAAAAGATGGCCCCTATGGAACCACGCCTACTTCACACCCTGCAATCTCCGCACCTGATTCCACCAACTGTGAAAACGGTGAACATGAGCCCTATTTCACAATGGCGAGATTTAAACGACAGTGAGAAAGTACAACAGCATAATGGAAAGCTTCAACGGCACATCACGCGTATGGGCTATACAATACCCCAACAACTAGAACAAACACAGCGTCAACCGGACAGCTTACCAGAACTCGTTACCGTTACCAGGCGTACCACTTTCACCAGCGCAGCGAATCGCAGTCGAATTCATGAAGAGCCTAACCGCCTCGTTCAAGTGGAGGACTAGCTTATTGCTGGATAATTCAAAGACAACAGGTCTTGGAACGGTAAAGGTAAACTCCAAGTCGTCCACCCTGGTGAATGATATGAATCGAATCAGCTCACTAGTCCTCCAGAAAGACATAAACGTCCAACAAGAAACAGTGGGGAATCCCCAGCGTGTCATCTGAACTATTAAAACAAACAGGTCGGTGGTAATTTTTATTTAAACACGGTCAAACTCACAAGGTTAAAAAATTAAATCGGCCATACTGACCTAGCTTGTCATCACGATCAATTGTAGACCCATTTACAAGAGAGTATGAATCATAGTCACGAGATTCTCCTTGACAAGTTTGAATACGAAGCTGCGCATCTGAAAACCCTTCGGCTATGGGCGCCAGCCATTCATAATGTATTCAATCTAAACCGTACTACTTTGAAGACGTCAGGAACACCAAGCAGTCAAATGACAAATATACAGATTATTCGAAATTTTGCAATTAGAAATGGCCCCTAAGGTTTCCGTCCAATCAAATAAACGGCAGTCATTACTTACGCCCAATCAGAGATAGAGATCATTAATGATTTTGCATAAATTAAAGATGGCCGCCTTTCCTTCCCGCCACTCAGGAACTGATGTGGTTATTCATTGCAAGTCTCTTGATACATCGATGTCGTACACCAAGTTTCGTATAGAACACTTAAATCGTGTCAGAGATATACATCATTAACGATTTTGCATAAACTAAAGATGGCCGCCAAAGTTTCCACCCAGTTAGGGAAACTGGTTTGGTCATTCCTTTAAAGTTTCTTGGTGTATCGATGATCTATGCCAAGTTTCACACTGAACAGCGAAATGGTTTCCGCGATACACAAGTTTAATGGTTTTGCATAAATTAAAGATGGCCATCAAAGTTTCCACCTAATCGGGTCCAGATTCAATAGGGTTCTGGGCCACCAGCATACGGATGTGCACTGCAAGTTGGGTGTGCATTGGGTAAGTCGTTCCAAAGATATCTTGGTAACGAAGAAGCTGCTAGAGTTCTAGGTCATGAGCATATGGATGTGCACTGCAAGTTTGGTGTGTCTAGGGTAAGTCGTTCTAAAGATATCTTGGTAACGAGAAAGCTGTGACGAACAAACGGACAGACGGACGGACGCTCCGGCGGACTGAAGGACGGACGTGCATGACGACAACAATACCCTTCGGCCAAATTTTAATTTGGCCGAGGGGTTAAAAAGAAAATTCCCGCAAAATTTTCCACGGATCATGGACTGTAACCTGTTCAAACAGTGCCAGGTAGCGCTAAAAAAGCGACCGTTCTGATCTTTTTCAGCAGACAATCTATCAACAACAGTGTTCACCTGTACGACCTGTGGAGTGACATTACTTCGCTTGAGCAATTTACACTGCCACAAACGTGCACTCCATTTGGCATCCACGTGTTACTGTGAGGAGTTCGGTCGATTCCCAAATGTGACAGTCAACTGAGACGCCATCATCGTGCCATTCATGAAGGACGTACACGGCCCTACGCTTCCGCCACTCTTGAGGACAGATGATTTGGTCCCATGGAAGTCGATCCGTTATTCCGAGTCGAGAGGTTTGAACCGGTTGTATCGAAAATATATAGTCATTAAGTGGAATTCTCAGGGGTCATGGGGTACACAGTGAAATGGATTTGAACCGGCTTATAGCGCTGTAAAACCGGTTGTATTAACCACGTCATAAAAAGTTCTGGCTCGCTTCAGTAAACACTCTCTCAACCACCACGATGTTTACTTCTACGATCTACTCGAATGCATTTACGCGATCTTTAACGACCAAGTCATCGCCTTTTGACTCAATCTGCCTTCCGGGTACATCCTATGCCATAAAGAGAGAGACTACTTGTGGCATTACTATCCTAGCTTCCACATCCGCGTCTTCGACCAAACCTTCATTCCTGGAGACAGTCCTCATCCACGTCGACACCTTGCACCCGTTGGATTGGGCCCAGGAGCAACATCCCAACACCCAATGTACAGTGGAGATGGTGAGTAATGTCACGTAATTCATCATCACCAAGCTATCTATAATGTATAACTTAACCAGATTGGCTGCTCAAATGGGACTAGGATAATGAAACGCAAAGACAATATCAAGCATCAGACCCGACATTTAATTTTCAGCCGTCGTCAGTAGTATAGTCTAAGCATCTAAAGTAGTATTTTGCCGGGGGAGGTAACTCTTGCATCCGCCAGGGGGCGCCACCAGCTCAAGAGACCAAAAACTACCTCCAACACAAGAGAGCCACCAAAAACTACCTCCAACACAGAAGAGTTCCACGCTGCATGGTTCCATTGGGCCGAGTGAGGCTCTCTTCAGTCATGTCATTGGTTTTTTAATAAATAAATAAATAAAAAGCGGAACACGCACTCGTACAATATACAATATACGGGGAAATGCCTGTATGGGTATATCCCATACTCGCTTTATGGGCAATGGGGTGGTCAATTGTTTTTGTGGGCTTTACTATGGGTTGTGGGGTCTCGTTTTTCTCGTCTCGCCGAGAAAAACACAATGGGAGGGGTCCTGGAGCGAATCGGTGAAATTTTTGGGAAAAGTCACCGAGGTCTGTATATAGGCCCATACTGGCTATATGGGGGGAGGGGTGGTCAATTTTTTTTTGTGGGTGTTACTATGGGTTGTGGGGTCTCGTTTTTCTCGTCTCGCCGAGAAAAACACAATGGGAGGGGTCCCGGAGCGAATCGGTGAAAGTTTTGGGAAAAGTCACCGAGGTCTGTATATAGGCTCATATAGCTCCATACTGGCTATATGGGGGTATAGGTTCAACCTGGGAAATTCACACACGTTCATTGTGATATGGGTTGTTTGGATTTGTTTTTCACGTCTCGTCATTTAGAACACGATGGGAAGGGTCTCGGAGCGCAACGGTGAAATTTTTGGAAAAGTACCATATAGCCCATATAGTTCCATACTGGCTATACGGGGGTATAGGTTCAACCTGGGAAATTCACACACGTTCATTGTGATATGGGTTGTTTGGATTTGTTTTTCACGTCTCGTCATTTAGAACACAATGGGAAGGGTTTCGAAGCGAAACGGAGAAATTTTTGGAAAAGTACCGGGTAGGTGTGGATAGGTCCATATAGCTCCATACTGGCTATATGGGAATAGGTTCAACCTGGGAAATTCACACACGTTCATTGTGATATGGGTTGTTTGGATTTGTTTTTCACGTCTCGTCATTTAGAACACAATGGGAAGGGTTTCGAAGCGAAACGGTGAAATTTTTGGAAAAAAATCACCGAGGTCTGGGTAAGCCCATAGGCCTATACTGCATGGCTATGGGATATAGGGCCATACGGGGTGGACGTTTTGGGGTCTAGGTGAGCCCCTAATGATCTCGTTAATATTCTGCGCATGCGCAGCCTGGCCGTAGTATAGAAAGTAGGCATGTGTTTGGGGTAGAGATGGACCGCTATGGGTCCGAATGGGTCGTGGGTGGTATCAAAGTGAAGCCTGTGTGGGGTAGAGTCAGAATGGCGTGTATTAAGTGCAAATCGCGTCAATTTGCCCATGCGCAGTTGGTTGTCGTCAGTAAAGTGGTCATTTGAGGGTGCGTGGAGGTGAGTTTGGGGTCGAGATGGACCATCCTTGGTCCGAATGCGTCCTGGAAGATGTCCTTTTGTAGCTCTCGGGGTGTAGACCCCGATTTGGAGATTGTTGACAGCATCTGTGACGTCATCGATGACGTCATCAGTACAAGTAGTAGCGAAAGTGTGCATTTTGGGGCAGTGAAGGAAGGTATTTGGGGTTGAGATGCATCATCCTCAGTCCGAATGCGTCGTGTGGGGTGTCCTTTTGTAGTTCTCGGAGTGCATACTCCGATTTGAGGGCTGTCCACAGTATCTGTGACGTCATTGGTGACGTCATCAGAAGTAGTAGTAGCGAAAGTGAGCATTTTGGGGCAGTGAAGGAAGGTATTTGGTGTATAGATGGACCATCCTTGGTCCGAATGCGTCCTGGGAGGTGTCATTTTGTAGCTCTCGGGGTGCACATCCCGATTTGAGGGATGTCTGCGTCATCTGTGACGTCATCGGTGACGTTATCAGTAGGAGTAGTAGCCAAAGTGTACATATTGGGGCAGTGAAGGAAGGTATTTGGGGTAGGGAGGGAACATCCTTGGTCCGAATGCGTCGAGGGAGGTGTCATTTTGTAGCTCTCGGGGTATAGACAACGATTTGAGGAATGTCCGCGTCATCTGTGACGTCGTCGGTGACGTCATCAGTACGAGTGATTAGTAGTATAAAAGCGCATTTCGGGTCCTATTGACCTTGCGGCGCAATGCGCAATGAGTGTATGCGCGTGTGTGTGTGTATGCGTGTGTATGTGTGCGTCTGTGTGTGTGTGTGTGTATGCGTGCGTGTGTATGTGTGTGTGTGTGCGTGCATAGGCGTGTGTTTATGCGTGTGTGTGCGTGTGTGTGTGCGTCTGTATGTGTGTGTGTGGGTGTGTATGCGTGTGTGTGTGTGTATGCATGTGTGTGTCGCCGTATGCAAGCGCACGCTCCTGTGGTGCATCCTGTACCCTATAGCCCGTAGAGCACAGGGTACGCCACCAAGCACAGAATACATGAATAATCTGCGCATGTCCATGTATTCTGGCCATATCCATGCACATGTACTATGTGCCTGCACGTGTAATCTGTTCATGTACATATACTGTCAATATACATGTTCCATACATGTACTCTGTTCACGTCCATGTATACATACTCTGTTCAAATCCATGTACATACTCTCTGTCCATGTCGCTATATAGCTGGAATATTGCGGAATGCGACGCTAAACCTTAATTATCTCCCTCTCTCTCTCTCTCTCTCTCTCAATGAACATGTACTCTTTACAATGTCGCATGTAGACCGGTGAGAGAACAACAACAACAACAACAACAACAAGGATGACAGGTCAATCATTTTATCTTCCCCTCCAGTACATCACACCCAAGCTGGGGGAGCCGCGTGGGTATGTTTACAATACAAATAGCCTTTTGTCCAATCAGAGGCCGCCATTTGCATCTGTCATATTCGTTCCTGTCCGTTAGATGTATTATCGGCTGTTCTTGTCCAATCAGAAGTCGCCATTTCAGAAAGTTTCATCTTCGGCCATGTTCGCTCTGAACCGTTTGTTCTAACCGTCGTCAGGGAGGCCAGGATACCGTTGAGGCAACATATCCTCAAATAGTTGTTTGCGCATTCTGAGTATTTATCTGTGCATGGGTGAATACATTCACCCGATGGGACGATTCCGTAATTTGGTCACGAAGAACGTAACATTGGTCACCCTCTCTGCGATCCATTGCAAGTTGGACCGCTGTTCATAGGCCCATCCCAAGACATTCAATTGTTCCACTTGGTCCAGCATCATCTCTAGCGACGCCCGGTTAATGATGGTAAACGGTTGATCAAATACCCGGATGTTACTGCTTGGGTAAAAGTATCGAACTTGTCCTGTCTCCTTATGCTGCAGTACATAACCAAACGCCAGATTTAATTTGAAGGGTGTAGCTTGGTCATTGAAGATGGCTTCCACGTAGCTGCGTAGACGGGCGAGGTTGGTCAGTCGGAAATTGTAGATATCTTGAATAGACCGATGACGGTGGAAACAGTGCCGTATCATGGGCCAATGGCGCCGATAGATGTCACTCACTGGATGGGCGTCCTGTAAGAGATCGCTGGGAACATCCACCGCATCTTCCAGAAAATGTTCGTTGTTGTCAGGCGTATGACTGGGAACAGTAATGCTAGGGACCGGCTGGATATCTAGGCTCTTCTGAACTGTAGGTATAGGCGGGCTCTCAGTGTTCGAATCACCAGTGACATTCGTCTCCTCGGGCTCAACTTCACTAGGACAGAAGAGTTGACCAGATTCTTCGCATGGGTGCTTGGGTGGCCCATGAATTGAACGTTCATGGCGCTGTAAATGATCTGGGCGCTGAAACGACAGTGTACATATCGTACAGCTATACCGGTCGGTTCCATCGTGCTTGGTAGCCTCATGGCGGCGCAAGTCGTGCCGGCGAGTGAATGATTTCGAGCACGTAGTAGAAGTGAACATCTTGGTGGTTGACAGAGTGTCTGATGAAACGGCCAGGCCGTTTCCTTTTTATAGCAAGCTAGCTGTTGATCTATTTTTAGCACACTCAGTTCAACTACCCACCGGATGTAGGCGCGGACGTCAGCGACAAGATCCCGCATGTACAAGAACCCGGATGTACCCAGATGTAGAAGCCCCCGGATGTAAAAGTGCCCGGATGTTCAATTCACTTCGCCCACTGGAAAATTTCCTCTCTCCTCATGCAAAGATCACATCCTGCCAAGGATACACCTTCAAGGCAGGTCAGGCATCGCTGGCGATGGTAGCGGAGATCTCCGGGCTCTCCCCTGGATGAGCTATAACCCACACTGAAGAAATCATCTATCATTTCCATAGTTATGGGCGGGTATCTTTTGGTAACTCGTTTGGGGAGTCGAGCGGGAACCGGCACCTTTTCGTCAATCTTCAACGATTGCTCGTCTGCCTTGGAATTGGCTGGCTTTTCCATTTGATTGGGTCTGGTTGTGAGAAATGTACATCTAACATGCGTGTTTCCGTATTTATAGTCAGAGGGGAGGTCACCGTCCTATCGACCAATCAGAAGCCATCATTTCAGAAAGTTCAATCTTCGTTCAGTGTAACCTAAACGTCTTCGGGCAATCCATGACACTGAAGCTAGAAGCTCTTACTTCTCTCATTCAACACTGGGATCAACCTCCATCGGCTCTTCAATACGCGGCGGCGAATCGACCTCCATGGGTTCTTCTATTCTCAGACGCATTCCCATAGAAACGGAAATATCCGGTCTCGAGAGTGGCGAGCGTGATCAGTGTATGACATTTCGGTGACGTCTCAATTGACTGGGATGCTTAAAGACTATATCACAATCTGCACATGTATGCATGGGTACTTCGTGCCGTGCACGTGTGTGACAACGCAAACTGTCCAGGCGATGAAAGCGCTTCGAGCAAGTTGTGCAAGAGAACATATCGGCTGTGGATCTGGAAATGATGAATGCCGTAAAAATTCTGGCTCTTATAGGACAACATAGGAGTACCCAGTTGTTCTACAGTCCCCGGATGTTCCACAATCCCCGGATGTACAAGAACCCGGATGTACCCGGATGTAAAAGTCCCGGATTTAAAAGTGCCCGGATGTTCACGAATGTTCTACCATCCCGGACTTCTATCAGGCCCAGGTCCAGAAGCTCTCATATCCTGCATGTGAATAGTCAGTCATATTGTGTGTGTTTGTATGCATGCGTGCGTGTGTGCGTGTGTGTGCTTGTGTGTGTGTGTATGCATGTGTGTGTCGCCGTATGCAAGCGCACGCTCCTGTGGTGCACCCTGTACCCTATAGCCCGTAGGGCATAGGGTACGCCACCAAGCACAGAATACATGTACTCTGCGCATGTCCATGTATTCTGAGCATATCCATGCACATGTACTATGTGCCTATACATGTAATCTGTTCATGTACATATACTGTCAATATACATGTTCCATACATGTACTCTGTTCACGTCCATGTATACATACTCTGTTCAAATCCATGTACATACTCTCTGTCAATGTCGCTATATAGCTGGAGTATTGCGGAATGCGACGTTAAACCTTAATTCTCTCTCTCTCTCTCTCTCTCTCTCTCTCAATGAACATGTACTCTTATGTCGCATGTAGGCCGGTGAGAGAACAACAACAACAACAAGGATGACAGGTCAATCATTTTATTTTCCCCTCCAGTACATCACACCCAAGCTGGGGGGACCGCGTGGGTACCTTTACAATACAAATATCCTTTTGTCCAATCAGAGGCCGCCATTTGCATCTGTCATATTCGTTCCTGTCCGTTAGATGTATTATCGGCTGTTCTTGTCCAATCAGAAGTCGCCATTTCAGAAATTTCATCTTCAGCCATGTTCGCTCTGAACCGTTTGTTCTAACCGTCGTCAGGGAGGCCAGGATACCGTTGAGGCAACATATCCTCAAACAGTTGTTTGCGCCTTCTGAGTATTTATCAGTGCATGGGTGAATACATTCACCCGATGGGAAGATTCCGTAATTTGGTCACGGAGAACGTAACATTGGTCACCCTCTCTACGACCCATTGCAAGTTGGAGCGCTGTTCATAGGCCCATCTCAAGACATCCAAATTGGTCCAGCATCATCTCTAGCGACGCCCGGTTGATGATGGTAAACGGTTGGTCAAATACCCGGATGGTACTGCTTGGGTAAAAGTATCGGACTTGTCCTGTCTCCTTATGCTGCAGTACATAGCCAAACGCCAGATTTAATTTGAAGGACGTAGCTTGGTCATTGAAGATGGCTTCCACGTAGCTGCGTAGACGGGCGAGGTTGGTCAATCGGAAATTGTAGATATCTTGAATAGGGCGATGACGGTGGAAACAGTGCCGCATCATGGGCCAATGGCGCCGATATATGTCACTCACTGGATGGGCGTCCTGTAAGAGATCGCTGGGAACATCCACCGCATCTTCCAGAAAAAGTTCGTTGTTGTCAGGCGTATGACTGGGAACAGTAATGCTAGGGACCGGCTGGATATCTAGGCTCTTCTGAACTGTAGGTATATGCGGGCTCTCAGTGTTCGAATCACCAGTGACATTCGTCTCCCCGGGCTCAACTTCACTAGGACAGAAGAGTTGACCAGATTTTTCGCGTGGACGCTTGGGTGGACCATGAATTGAACGTTCATGGCGCTGTAAATGATCTGGGCGCTGAAACGACAGTGTACATATCGTACAGCTATACCGGGCGGTTCCATTGTGCTTGGTAGCCTCATGGCGGCGCAAGTCGTGCCGGCGAGTGAATGATTTCGAGCACGTAGTACAAGTGAACATCTTGGTGGTTGATAGAGTGTCTGATGAAACGGCCAGGCCGTTTCCCTTTTATAGCAAGCTAGCTGTTGATCTATTTTTAGCACACTCAGTTCAACTACCCACCGGATGTAGGCGCGGACGTCAGCGACAAGATCCCGGATGTACAAGAACCCGGATGTACCCGGATGTAAAAGTCCCCGGATGTAAAAGTGCCCGGATGTTCAATTCACTTCGCCCACTGGAAAATTTCCTCTCTCCTCATGTAAAGATCACATCCGGTCAAGGATACACCTTCAAGGCAGGTCAGGCATCGCTGGCGATGGTAGCGGAGATCTCCGGGCTCTCCCCTGGATGAGCTATAACCCACACTGAAGAAATCATCTATCATTTCCATAGTTATGGGCGGGTATCTTTTGGTAACTCGTTTGGGGAGTCGAGCGGGAACCGGCACCTTTTCGTCAATCTTCAACGATTGCTCGTCTGCCTTGGAATTGGCTGGCTTTTCCATTTGATTGGGTCTGGTTGTGAGAAATGTACATATAACATGCGTGTTTCCGTATTTATAGTTAGAGGGGAGGTCACCGTCCTATCGACCAATCAGAAGCCATCATTTCAGAAAGTTCAATCTTCGTTCAGTGTAACCTAAACGTCTTCGGGCAATCCATGACACTGAAGCTCGAAGCTCTTACTTCTCTCATTCAACACTGGGATCAATCTCCATCGGCTCTTCAATACGCGGCGGCGAATCGACCCCCATGGGTTCTTCTATTCTCAGATGCATTCCCATAGAAACTGAAATATCCGGTCTCGAGAGTAGCGAGCGTGATCCGTGTATGATATTTCGGTGACGTCTCAATTGACTGGAATGCTTAAAGACTATATCACAATCTGCACATGTATGCACGGGTACTTCGTGCCGTGCACGTGTGTGACAACGCAAACTGTCCAGGCGATGAAAGCGCTTCGAGCAAGTTGTGCAAGAGAACATATCGGCTGTGGATCTGGAAATGATGAATACCGGTAAAAATTCTGGCTCTTATAGGACAACATAGGAGCACCCAGATGTTCTACAGTCCCCGGATGTTCCACAATCCCCGGATGTACAAGAACCCGGATGTAAAAGTCCCGGATTTAAAAGTGCCCGGATGTTCACGAATGTTCTACCATCCCGGACTTCTATCAGGCCCAGGTCCAGAAACTCTCATGTCCTGCATGTGAATAGTCAGTCATATTGTGTGTGTGTATGCATGTGTGCGTCTGTGTGTATGCATTTGTGTGTGCGTGTGTGTGTGTGTGTGTGTGTGTGTATGCAAGTGTGTGTATGCGGCTGTGTGTGTGTGTGTATGTATGTATGTATGCACCACCACATGCCACCACCACCACCACACACGACGACCACCACCACCACACACCACCACCATCACCACACACCGCCACACACACCACCGCCACCACCACCACCACCTGGCGTTGACGGACATACCATCAAACATTGGTCAAACAGAGCTATACCTCCAAACACTGGTCAGACAGGGCTGTAGCACCAAACACTGGTCAGACAGGGCTATACTACCAAGCACTGGTCAAACAGGGATATGCCAACAAACACTGGTCAAACAGGGCTATACCATCAAACACTGGTCAAAGAGGGATATACCAGCAAACACTGGTCAAAGAGGGCTATACAACCAAGCACTGGTCAAACAGGGCTATACGGTCAAACACTGGTCAAACAGGACTATACTACCAAACACTGGTCAAACAGGGCTATACCACCAAACACTGGTCAAACAGGGCTATACCACCAAACACTGGTCAAACAGGGCTATACCACCAAACACTGGTCAAACAGGGCTATACCGCCAAACACTGGTTAAACAGGGCTACACCAGCAAACACTGGTCAAACAGGGAAGAGTGAGGAGAAATATTAGACCTGCCTCACTAACTGTATTGTAGATGTATTGGTAATAAGAAGTTTGAGTATCTCTGATGACCCATATTGAACGGAAGTGACCTTTGACCCATGCGCACCATTATTATCTGGTATTCTGCAAGAGCATTTGGACACCTGTTGACCTCAATAATTTGCATATGACCTCTGTGAGGTCACTTCCGCTTCCGTTCACGTGACCGGAACTGACCTTTGACCCCTGCGCGCGCTAATAATACCGGATAAAAATTGCGCGCAGGGGTCAAAGGTCAGTTCCGGTCGCGTGAACGGAAGCGGAAGTGACCTCACAGAGGTCATATGCAAATTATTGAGGTCAACAGGTGTCCAAATGCTCTTGCAGAATACCGGATAATAATGGTGCGCATGGGTCAAAGGTCACTTCCGTTCAGTATGGTTCATCAGAGATATTCAAACTTCTTATTATCAATACATCTACAATACAGTTAGTGAGGCAGGTCTAATATTTCTCCTCACTCTTTCCTGTTTGACCAGTGTTTGCTGGTGTAGCCCTGTTTGACCAGTGTTTGGTGGTATGGCCCTGTTTGACCAGTGTTTGGTGGTATAGCACTGTTTGACCAGTGTTTGGTGTTATAGCCCTGTTTGACCAGTGTTTGGTAGTATAGCCCTGTTTGACCAGTGTTTGACCGTATAGCCCTGTTTGACCAGTGTTTGGTTGTATATCCCTCTTTGACCAGTGTTTGCTGGTATATCCCTCTTTGACCAGTGTTTGATGGTATAGCCCTGTTTGACCAGTGTTTGTTGGTATATCCCTGTTTGACCAGTGCTTGGTAGCATAGCCCTGTCTGACCAGTGTTTGGTGTTACAGCCCTGTCTGACCAGTGTTTGGAGGTATAGCTCTGTTTGACCAATGTTTGATGGTATGCCCGTCAACGCCCGGTGGTGGTGGTGGTGGTGGTGTGTGTGGTGGTGTGTGGTGATGGTGGTGGTGTGTGGTGGTGTGTGGTGGTGATGGTCGTCGTGTGTGGTGGTGGTGGCATGTGGTGGTGCATACAGACACACACACACACACACACACACACACTTGCATACAAACGCACGAAAGCACACAGCCGCATACAGACACACACACACACACAGACGCATACACACACATGCATACAGACACACACACACACACACAAGCACGCATACACGCACACACACACACACACACGCACACACATATACACACACACACATACGCGCATACACTCATTGCGCATTGCGCCGCAAGGTCAATAGGACTCGAAATCCGCTTTTATACTACTAATCGATCCTTCACTACCCCAAAAAGCCCACTTTCTCTACCACTCGTACTGATGACGTCACCGACGACGTCACAGATGACGCGGGCATCCCTCAAATCGTTGTCTATACCCCGAGACCTACAAAATGACACCTCCCTCGACGCATTCGGACCAAGGATGGTCCCTCTCTACCCCAAATACCTGCCTTCACTGCCCCAAAAATGTCCACTTTCGCTACTACTCCTACTGATGACGTCACAGATGACACGGACATCCCTCAAATCGGGATGTACACCCCGAGAGCTACAAAATGACAGCTCCCATGACGCATTCGGACCAAGGATGGTCCATCTCTACACCAAATACCTTCTTTCACTGCCCCAAAATGCTCACTTTCGCTACTACTCCTAGTGATGACGTCACAGATGCTGTGGTAGCCCTCAAATCGGAGTCTGCATCCCGAGAACTACGAAAGGACACCCCACACGACGCATTCGGACGGAGGATGGTGCATCTCTACCCCAAATACATTCCCCCACTGCCCCAAAATGCACACTTTCGCTACTACTCGTACTGATGACGTCATCGATGACGTCACAGATGCTGTGAACAGCCCCCAAATCGGGGTCTACACCACGAGAGCTACAAAAGGACACCTCCCAGGACGCATTTGGACCAAGGATGGTCCATCTCTACCCCAAACTCACCTCCACGTACCCCCCCCCCCCCCAAAGTGACCACTTTACTTACTACAACCAACTGCGCATGCGCAGATTGACGCGACTTGCACTTAAAACACGCCATTCTGACTCTACCCCACACAAGCTTCACTTTGATACCTCCCACGCCCCATTCGGACCCATAGCGGTCCATCTCTACCCCAAACACACCCCCATATACCCCCCCAAATGCCTGCTTTCTATACTACGGCCAGACTGCGCATGCGCAGAATATTGGATACGGACGAACCATTCGGATGCTCCTCCACGAGAGCTTCAAAATAAGACCTCATACGACACCATAGGATCATTAGGGGCTCACCTAGACCCCAAAACGTCCACCCCGTATGGACCTATATCCCATAGCCATGCAGTATAGGCCTATGGGCTTACCCAGACCTCGGTGAACTTTTTCCCAAAATTTCACCGTTTCGCTTCGAAACCCTTCCCATCGTGTTCTAAATGACGAGACGTGAAAAACAAATCCAAACAACCCATATCACAATGAACGTGTGTGAATTTCCCAGGTTGAACCTATGCCCCCATATAGCCAGTATGGGACTGTTTGGGCTATATGGTACTTTTCCAAAAATTTCACCGTTGCGCTCCGAGACCCTTCCCATCGTGTTCTAAATGACGAGACGTGAAAACAAATCCAAACAACCCATATCACAATGAACGTGTGTGAATTTCCCAGGTTGAACCTATACCCCCATATAGCCAGTATGCAGCTATACGAGCCTATATACAGACCTCGGTGACTTTTCCCAAAAATTTCACTGATTCGCTCCGGGGCCCCTCCCATTGTGTTTTTCTCGGCGAGACGAGAAAAACGAGACCCCACAACCCATAGTAAAGCCCACAAAAAAATTTGACCACCCCTCCCCCCATAAAGCGAGTATTGGATATACCCATACAGGCATTTCCCCGTATATTGTATATTGTACGAGTGCGTGTTCCGCTTTTTATTTATTTATTTATTTATTTATTTATTTATTTATTTATTATTTGTTTATTTATTTGTTTATTTATTTATTTATTTATTTATTTATTGATTTATTCTGTGAAAACACCCATGACGACTGAAGAGAGCCTCACTCGGTCCAATGGAACCATGCGACGTGGAACTCTTCTGTGTTGGAGTTAGTTTTTGGTGGCTCTCTTGTGTTGGAGGTAATTTTTGGTCTCTTGCGCTGGTGGCGCCCCCTGGCGGATGCAAGAGTTACCTCCCCCGGAAAAATACTACTTTAGATGCTTAGACTATACTACTGTCGTCCATAAAAACAAATCTGCATCAATAAACGAAATACCCATTTCTTATGACAGCTAGCATCAACTAACTGTGTTTGAATGGCGGCGTTTGGTGGTACAGCTCTCTTTGACAAGTTTCTACGATAATATTATGTGGCGTTGATTAAATATCATCACAGTATGCACATGATATAGCAAATGCTACCAGACGAGATGTGTATACGCCGTGTGCAGGTCCTTCTGGAATATTGCTATCCAGAAATGGGTAATTAACTATGTCAAAATTGTTATCATCTCTCTTGTCGAAAGTTCGACGTGAGAGAAAGCCCCGGCAGTTCTTGTAAAGGAATATGTCCAGATATGATGCTTCATTTGGGATACAAATACAGATCTGCCAAAATGGTGCACAATTTATATCCATTGGGATACCTATACGCTGTTGGTTTATGGTATTGCCGACTTTCACATAGATATTATTGATGAGAAATTCAAGCAATTCTATAAACAAATAAACATCCCAAGAATGATACCTTTTGCGTGCAGTAGAACTGAAGAAAATCGTATGCCTTCTGACATGAACATACCGGTGACCACTTTATTGGGCACCGATATTATTAATGAACTAAGATCGTGAATGGGCCCCTAATGAGGAATAGTAGTACAGAGAGTCGATAAATCCCAAGTAGATGCGTGTCTATAAGGTAGGTTTGATGTAACCTTGGGGATAATTAAATGGGTGACATACAATCCCGTGTTCTTGTACTCTCATTCAACCCCCGTTGGACCAGCCAATCAGATTAAAGCTATATTAGAACAGGAATGGTTTGAACAGGGATGGGTCTCTCAGGAAGATAGACAGAGAAATGGTGAATCGGGGTCAAGAAGGGGCCTGCTTTTTACTTGTTCAATTAAAATTGAACGAAATATTCTTGGATTGCATATCCCTGAATATTAGATTGGTCTCCAATAAACAATAAGCATTAAAGAAATCTCAATCTCCAGACCTACCGATATAGGTAATTATCTCTCAGACTGTTTCCAGTATAGGATAGTATAGTACAATTTATTTATATTACTGCATGCATATTATAATATACAGTTGTCATTGTTTATGATATTTGTGGGATCAATATAATCACTATTGTATATTTCAACTGATTATTCTGCTCTTACCTTTGAGAGACAAACTTCAACTCCAGCATGGTAGGTTGATTGGTCGGGGTGAAAGACGTCTGTAATTTACCTACACATTTCTTCGGATTAAGCTTGATACTAACTTTGAACAAAGCCAGTTCCTCTTCTACTTGGATGCTTTCCTGAAAACATAAACTTTCTTATTTTTTTTGTCCTGAGAGGTTGTACCTTCTCGACAGTATCGGTATTGTAAAACAAGCACAGAGATAAAAATGTTAGTGGAGAGAAATGGGACAAACAGCAGTCCGAGAAATGCACACGGTGAACAGATAAATAGAAAAACGTTCAGGTAAAATACGAATGTATGCAGAAGAAACTTTGTTGAGGATAGTACGAGGCGTAGAAAAGCTGACGAAACCACACAATCAGGCGCTGTCCACTGTCAAAATTACTTGATCTCGGCGACCGAACAAGATATTCTGAGTTTCTTGGTGAAACTTTAGCGCTTTCCTATGACCTCACAGCAAAGCAAAGGGAGAGGGACGGGGGTTTACGGTTTGTGTCTATCCAGCTCTCTTGCACGATATCGAAACTGTGTTAAACCGTTAACATTACAGATACGAACTTTGCATAATTCATATCCATGATTACTGAAGATATCGTTAGATGTTGTTTTTGGTTCTGCCTCTCTCATCCTGTATCTGTAGGACGCAATACCCTGAGGAACCTACTATATATCCTAACTTTGAATGGGTGGTTTCATGGTTTTCGCCCACCTGTCCGTCTGTGACCATACCGATCATAATGAAAGAGCGCTAGGAGTAACAAGTTGATGATGCACTGCGATTATCACCATTTAATAGTGATAACGTTACACCTCATCACAATTTGCCATCAATTTGTGATCATCAGGCCTTATCGATATATACGGTCATTGACCACCACTGTTTTGGTGGGTTTTTTGGGGTTTTTTTTTTCTCTGGCTGTGTATACCTTCCACATTACCTTCCACACATCCCCCAATCTAGACCCACCATTACAATACCCAATGACATGATCGCCATTAGTGATAGCCTGTTTAACAGTTCCATCATCTCTCGTCGTTTAAAAGCTCTGCAAACGTTCTCTAGAAAAGTTTAAAAATCAGAGTACAGTATTGACATATACATACATGTGTCTCTTCATCTTCTACACGGGTCGGCGAGTTGGTCTTCAAGTCTCTACACCTCCACCTATTCACAACGTCCAAGTCATTTATTGTGGAAGATTTATTGCTAATTGCACAGCCAGTGCACCTCACTGACAGAAATACGTGTGCCCATGGCTTCAGCTTTAGCTCGTTGAAATCGCTCTCTAGAATTAGGAAGGAAACGCTTTGCTCTGAACCCTTTTTGTCATGCATCAGATTTTGAAAGATGTGGATTTTCCCCGACGTCGGCGTTGACAGATCTTGACAGATCTGTGGAATAATATACAGATAACGCAATGAGGAAAAAATAGTTTACACTTATAAACTCTTAGTGGCATTTGAAAGCTAACTTACCACTAAATCACACATGTACGATTTTGCAAGCAAATAAAAGGCATTCTAAAATAAAAATGCCATATTTATGACTTTTAGTGGGAAAAGCAGGAAAATCAGTACAAGGTGTTCTGCTATTAAGCAGACCTATCGTAATGTATGAAAGGCCGTTCGCGCCATAAATCCCTCTTTTAAACGTTCAAACAATTTAAACGTTTAGAAATTGTGAAAGTTTAAACGTTTAAACTTGCACCAACCAATCAGATGTCATGAATTGACATTTAGAAGACAGTTTCCTGTCAAACAGCAAACGTTTCCTGTTGTAACACCCACTACTTTAGAGGTTTCCTGTCAAAAGGCAAACGTTTCCGGTAGTAATATTCGAGATTTTTAAACGTTTCCGGTTTGAGGGAAAACGTTTCCGGTTATGATCGTCCAATCAAATTTTTGTATTTGTGCCGCGTATATTCAAACCTCAAAATCAAAAAGTGTGAATGTCCTCTGGCAAAACGTTTCCGGTATAGTCTGTTTTAACCAATCAAAATAACCCTTACAAATATTCGCGCATATATACTAAAGTTGTTAACTTAAGATTTAACAAATGGCATAGGCTTACCTTTCAACAAAATCGGAAGAATCTTCCGTCTGATTGATGGCTTTTTCGAATCGGCAGGTAAGCTCGAATCGAGTTCTGATCGACTGCAGCCGACTCGATCTGTTGCTAATGGGCATGATGGCAAACTTGCAATCGGCCCGCCGTCCGCCATCATGATCGCGCAAATTTTCTCGGCGCCAAAGAGACTCTAATATGTAAGGGCGGTTTTGATTGGTTGAAATAGACTACAGACCGGAAACATTTTCTTTTAAACCGGAAACGTTTAAAAGTTTTGAATATTACTACCGGAAACGTTTGCTTTTGACAGGAAATGTCTACAGTAAGAAAGAAGTAAAAAAAAAATGATTGGACGATCACAACCGGAAACGTTATCCTTTTAATCGGAAAAGCTTAAAAGTCTCGAATATTACTACCGGAAACGTTTGCTTTTTGACAGGAAACGTCTGAAGTATTGGATGTTACAACAGGAAACGTTTGCTTTTTAACAGGAAACGTCTTCTAAATGTCAATTCATGACATCTGATTGGTTTAGTGTATATGGCGTCTTACGGCTGATGTGGCCAAATTGAGTCTCCAGACAATCTATAAAATAGATACAGTCCTTCGTTGAGACTCTGATCTCGATCATGGTAGATGGCCATCTTGCCTTGGTGTGTTCAACGACAAAGCGAGGCACGAATGCTGACGTCATCGATAGCAGAACGGGCTTCTTTCGACCGGTCCTACTAATTACCACAACTGACAGTCAAATTACCACAACTGAACACAACGGACACCCAAATTACCACAGCAGGCCCTCAAATTAACACTATAGACCCAAAACACACCACAACGGATCCAAAACGGAAACAATGAACTCCCCATATACATTAGTATGGTTATATTACGAACGCCTACTATCTCGGCATTGTGGTGATTAGTATGGTCGCTTTCGACAACGAATTTGTTGTCATTTTATGGTTCGTTGTGTTAATTAGAAGGTCCCTTGTTGTCCGTGTGGTGTTTAATACGACCCAGATGAGCATGGACACAGCCATCTTGAATATCCTCAACACAGCCAGGGGAATACTTCGCGAACTGTAGGCATAATTTTATCATTATTATCTGCCTTAAATAAATTCTGTCCGTGTGGGTTCATATTATTGATTCGATATTCAACCATTATATGACACTTTTCCCCTTCCACCAAATTCTGGGGGAAAATCCTTGTACGAATGTTTGGTCACCACGCACGAGCCATGAGAGGCATCACAACATCAAACCGAATATTGACGAGTATAACGTTAAAGTTTATGATTGCCAATAGGCGGGTCCAATACATGGCGTTGGCGAGAAATATCAATGGCCAACGTCATGTATTAGATCCTCCTATTGGCAATTATAAACTTTAACGTCATGTGACCCCACCTTCGTGATCGAGCCTATAAGATTAGAAAGACGCTGTGTTCCTTCCCTATACATTCTTATATGACGTTGCTGTCGGCAATCCTATAGACGTTTATAGCGCATCTAGGAGGATTTATCATCTTATTGTCTGACTTGGTCCAGTATCATAAATTAATAGAATACACAATTGAATCTACTTATTTATGTAATTGATTCCATTATCAAGAACTACGTAATTAAACCACGTAGGCCTATCAATCTCCACAGACCCCTTTGAATCCAGCCCCTGTTTCATAACGTATATTTTAGGGGCAATGAAGGTAAGTAACTGAAGGTAAGTAACAGGGACTGAACGCCAAATCACAAGGGAGCTAACTTTGCAAGAAAAAGTGCACAGTATACTGTGCATTTTTTTTGTCAACTATGAAAACTCCGTATTTTGTTCTCGCCCCCAACTGGAAGGATTTGATTAGTTCATTCATATACAGGCTGGAAGCAATGCGTTCATGTGACGTCACAGTGGGAATGACGTTACCTAAGGTGATATCAGCAACGGGAATTACGTTACTAGCGTGACGTCTCAGTATGGCGTTAGAATGAAATTCTTGCAATTGTTGCGACTAAGGTCAAACACCTGTCAATCATTCAGACAAACCATGCCTCAAAATCGAATCTTCACACCACAAAATCAATCAAACATTCAGTCTCTATTTCATTTTTTCCCCCAAATTTTATTTTCCATTTTTTTTTTTATTAAAAGTCATTTAAGTATTATTGATAAATAGTACATATGAAATAGCATTTACCAATCCTCGATCCGTTTTCAGCTTTTTACAAACAGCTCCAAATCTAATCTCACTCACAGACAACAAAAATTTAACGAGCTGTTACATTATTATGCGCGCGGTATATTACGCGAAACATGTCACACAATTTAGTTTGTAACTATGCAAACGAACTCTTTTGGGGTAGAGCAGTTTTATCAAATTTACAGAGCTGTGACGCGGCTTAGCAACACAATGCCGGACTTTTCATTGAAAAAATGACGGGGATGGGAGGGGTAGGTATCTATGACTACAACTTAAAAATAGCACCGGTACATTTTTTCATTCATGCATTATCCATCACGCGCTGATGATCAATATCAAAACGCCAAACCAATGGAATATGATCGAATTAGACGAACTGTTCCTTCCGTTCTGCATTTTTACTACGATGGGACAGAGATCATTCCTGCAGCCGTTTAGACGAACGTTATATGCAATCGAATGCTGAAATAGAGACTCATCCAGTCTGGATATCATAAATGATTACATTCATAAAAAAAATGAAAATAACTAGTAAACTCGAATCCAAAACAACACTGACTATGGGGAAGCTATCAAACGGAGTATTGGACAGAGTAAAGACTTCAAGAAATTGGTGACTGGAGAATATGTATTGGATAGCTATCATTCGTGAACATGAGTGTGAAATGAGAAAGTTTTTAAAAAAAGACAAAAACGTATGCATAGAATACTCACTCACCAATATATACCCACTCACCTATATACTATTAGTTATACGTCGCCCTTCCGGGGTAATACGGGATGAGATTTGGTTTCTGCGCCTCGGCAAAATATGGCGAGAGAAACCAAATCGAATCCCGTATTACCCCGGAAGGGCGATGTATAACGAATTTATCATATCTCAGAGCATTAAGAATCACTTTGGACTTCAAGGCCGACATAATGGAACGGACTTCGATCGGACTTGCACTGGTTTCAGAACGATCCACAGCATGCACCGGAAAAAATGAACACAAAGACAAATGTATCATTTTTACAATCCTCATCTTTAAAACGTACTAAGGGAGGAGCAAAGATAACGATAACATATACTGTAATCCGTGAACAATGAACCCGGTTTCCGTGTGAAATACCGGTGGGCTTCGGTGATAAAGAATGAACAATCTAACTTCAAATTCAGCTTCATCTCTTATGTTCTATTCTGAAAATCAGAAACGTATAAAATATTGGAACATTAAGCTTAATCTCAATTTCATATTTAATATTTAATAGCCATCGACGAGTATAATATCTAGATTATATACCTTTTGTTAATAAAGACATCGAAAGACCCGTTCCGGATTCACATCTGTTGCGTATGGCAAGCCGTTTTGGTATTTATTCCTTTATTTTTGATATCAAAAATTCTTTTTTTGATATCAAAAATAAATGTGCGCCGTTTTGGTATTTAATCGGATAATTGTTGATATCAAAAATACTATTTTTGATATCAACAATTCTATTTTTGATATCAAAAATTCTTTTTTTGATATCAAAAATAGAATTGTTGATATCAAAAATAGTATTTTTGATATCAAAAAAAGAATTTTTGATATCAAAAATAAACCGTTTATTTTTGATATCAAAAATTCTTTTTTTGATATCAAAAATACTATTTTTGATATCCAAAATACTATTTTTGATATCCAAAATACTATTTTTGATATCAAAAATTCTTTTTTTGATATCAAAAATAAAAGTTTATTTTTGATATCAAAAATACTATTTTGGATATCAAAAATTCTTTTTTTGATATCAAAAATAAATGAATAAATACCAAAACGGCGTGCCATATGTAAGCCGTTTTGGTATTTATTCCTTTTTTTTGATATCAAAAATAAATGTGCGCCGTTTTGGTATTTAATCGGATAATTGTTGATTCTCTCGCCTCCTGTACAGCTGACAATGCATTTTGTACAACATTTCTAACAACAGCGTTAGCCTGAGTTGGGTTACCCGAATCAGCCATTCTCCATTTTTTTTTGGCGCCAAACGACGGGTGTCGGTACTGAGGAGTGAAATTGTATCAATCAATAAACAAGGGGAAAATTTCGATTGAATGATAGCTCTTGAATATATGAACAACCAACGACAGAATTTGTGTAATTTGCATTATGATTTTTTTGAGTTATTTTGTATGGTAGCACTTTTTGAGATGAAGCCAAAGATGGGAGATAAATCTTGGTAAGGGAGAGCGCATTATTTCCATTTTGGCAGGCCCGTAGCCAAGGGGGGGGGGGGTTCTGGGTTCGGGCGAACCCCCCCTTTGGAAATATTATATACTTTTCTCATATAAATGCCCTTTTCAAACACTGAAGCGAACCCCCTATTTACCCCTTTTCCCATACAGCGAACCCCATGATGTGCCCTTTTGGAGTAAAGGCGAACCACCCCTCAGTAAATCCTGGCTACGGCCCTGTTTGGTGTAAGTGGTCCTCTATTTTTGATATAAAAAATAAACGGTTTATTTTTGATATCAAAAATATGAATTTTTGATATCCAAAATTTTTTTGATATCAAAAATAAACTTTTTTTGATATCAAAAATAAACTTTTATTTTTGATATCAAAAAAAGAATTTTTGATATCAAAAATAAATGAATAAATACCAAAACGACTTGCCATAGTTGCGTGGATATGTAAGTTTCAAATACACGTGTGAACTGTTACATTTCCATTCTGTCTATAATTCAACACCGTGTCACTCGACAGTGTCACTTGTGTCATGTTTCCATAACATCACACAGGAGAAGGACCAACATGAACTGACTTAAATTTACAGTTCGAGAGAAAAATCAGAAAAATCAAACTGTCCTGCACAATTTGGCAGAAGTATAGGTATTTGCTTCATTTTCGCACGATGATGTTGATTGCATTTATTGTGCAGTTATTGAACATTGGCGCTGAGGGATTTGCGGCGACCAGGATAGCTGTGGGAATGTCACACGATGCGGGCGGGACAGCGGTGCTGTCGAATTCACAAAACAGCTGATTAAGATCAAAATCAAAGTCGTCGGCATGGCCTTCTGCTCGTACATCCTGGGTGTGTAACACGGCCGACGTGGCATCATTTGACGTGGGTGCAGGGTACTGAGAAGATGATGTCACAGTTTCTGCAGGCTGGGGTTTGACAAGAACATTTACTGGAAGTGTATGCGTACCGGTATTCGTCTTTCGGGTTGAACCCATCGTGTCAGGAAAGGCTACTGACGCAACCGTGTGGCCCATTTGCAGTTTCTCGCCATCACTTACTCGCTGGTAAACCGACAGCGAAGAGACAGATCTGTGACCTGTCACAGCCATTATTTGAGATGCTGAATAGTTGTTTCTACCAAGGATGGTGATGCCGGTTGCTCGTATACTGTGGTTAGTGTATGGTTCAGAAAGTTTCAGACGAGTGCCCAGGTTGGTCATGAAGGCTGCCAAGCGGTGTTTCCCAATAGGTTTTTTATAATACTAAACTTTATCGTCGTCGAGGAAACTATCAACCGGGTACTGCCACAAGCGATCACATTTCGGATGGAGTTTGGAGATATAACTTTCGAATGAAGCAACAGGACAGAACGGGGAACCTTCTTCTTCAGGCACGAATCCAGTAACACCCTCTTTTTGCTGGGCCCGGCGATTTTTTGTGAGTTCATCCTCCTTTTTTTTTCACATACCTCTGCCCAGTTTTCGGGTCCCGCTTGATGATGAATGTGTTTTTTGTCATCTTTTCCATATTCTCCACTCCCCTTCTAAAGAAGAACAGACGTACATCGAACTGAACTTTATTTGCAAGCCCAGTTGAGGTTTTTGGGGACATGAGAACAGACTTGTAGAGTTTACAACGATCGGACTCGTTTATGGGCTCATAATGATCGGTATCGCCTTTTCCAGATGCCTTCAACTCTGCAAGTGCGGTTTTGAAGCACTCGTTCGCTTCATTAAACTACGAATTTCTAATCAAATCAAAAGTTTTCAAATACGGTGGGGCCTTCAGGTAACGATTCAGAGAATGTCGAAAGTTTTCGAGAGTGGATGTTTTGTACAATTCTCCGTCTTGTTTTCGGGCATCCAAATAAAAATGACTGAGTACCTCTGCTAACCTCTCGGCCGAGAATCCTTCGAATTCTTCACTCTGTCCCTTCTCTTTCAGGTAATACTTCAAAGTTCTGGCGGACGCTTTGTTCGATTTTTTTGTGTTGCTGGGAATAATATTAGTCCGCTTTTCAACAACTTCATCGTCCGTGTGAGACGCGAAACGTTTGCCTGATTCAGCCATTTTGTTTAGCAGACGATGGAATCTAGTGAACACCTGTTCGTTGCCCTTGGCGACGGGGGTATACGATATATATTCGACCAGCAAGTTGACAATACAGCATCACACATGAGGTCTGTCAGCCAATCAAAAGTCTACATGCTTCTCTGAGATATGATAATGGCTCATCAATGTATCCTCACCAATCAATATATCCCAACTCATCAATTTATCCTCCCACACAGCAATATATATGCTCACCGACCGATATATCCCCACCCACCAATATATCCTCCCACAGACCAATATATATCTTCACTAACCAATATATTCCCACTAACCAATATATCCTCCTACATCAATATATATCCTCGCCAACCAATATATCCCCACTCGCCAATATATCCTCCCACACACCAATATATATGCTCACCGACCAATATATCCCCACTAACCAATATATCCTCCCACACACCAATATATAGCCTCACCAATCAATATATCCCACTCACCGATATATCCTTCAACACACCAATAAATAACCTCACCAACCAATATATCCTCACTCACCAATATATCCTCCGACACACCAATGTATATCCACATCGACCAATATATCTCCACTCACCAATATATCCTCCCACACACCAATATATATCGTCACCAACCAATATATCCCCACTCACCAATATATCCTTTCACACACCAATATATATCGTCATCAACCAATATATCTCCACTCACCAATATATCCTCCTGCACTCCGATATATATGCTCACCAATCAATTTATCCCCACTCACTAATATATCGTCCCACTCATCAATATATCCTACCACTCACCAATATATCCTCAGCCTTTAAATATTCTCACCCATTAAAACGAAGTGTATATATTTATGAATGGAACAGATTTAGTATGAATGAATTCGGTATGAGAATGTTTGTTATTGTAAACTTTATGTTGAATTGTTTACCAATTGATTAATAAAGCTTGAAAATTGCGTCTGCACTAGTATGACAATTGTGGTAATTGAATATGATAAATCTCTATGGATTGAACTATCATGTGATGAAACATGGCGGTCGTATACAGGATTATGATAGGTCACACGGTATCGGTCATCAAGGTATGGAGTGGAAATTTTAAAGAAAAGGTCCCCTTTCTTTAAACTACAAGGGTCTATATATTTCCCCGCAACAATGGACACGGGATGTACCCGCGGTATCAGGTGATCAAACATGGTAGTCGTATTCATGATCTTGATTGGTCTATTTTAATCCCGAACCTTCACTCTAATCTTGCCTCCCCGATAATGAACTTAAACCTTGGCCCCGATCTTGCGTTACGTCAGTTTTCTGTGGTGACATCACTTCCGGTGATGATTTCACTTCCGGTAATAATATCACTTTCGATGAATACGTCCCTTCCGCTGATTACGTCATTTCCGCTGATTATTTGGTTTCATGTGACTAGGTCACTTCCGTCGATGACGTCACTTTCGATCGTGATAGTGACCTGATCCTGATCATGTGACCCGAAGCGCCCATTTCTACACTACTTATGAAGATGAACGATTTCAATCACGGCGATTATAGAATATTTGCATTTCGAATACATCAGTTTGGATGCGGTTTTGGTATACTCGAACAACAAGAGTCGTTGTTTATCAAAATGAAGAATATAATGAACTAATGTATTATTGAAACCAATGACATGTAATTTATTTTACCACTGGCACGGAAAATGCATCCAACATCGTCTCCACGATTATCAAGATTAGCACCAATGAGTGGCCGCCTTGTAGATGTCCGAGTAGTGGGTTATTAGACATTTCGGTGTTGATGTTCATTCGGTATCGCACCAGCAGCAGGCTATCAGTGTCCCATTCTAAAGATGTTCAAAAAACAGATGTCATTTATGAGAATTCGACGACATGTATCAATGAAAACCGCTAACAACTTATTGACTGAAGGGCATGACTGGATATGATATCGTGGAAAACAATTATTTGGATAAAGGAATACTGATACGAATTGGACAATGGGAACATCAAGATATCTTACTGACATCATTGAGAGCCTCGTGATATGTTACTGACATCATTGACAATAAGAACATCATGATATCTTACTGACATCATTTACAATAGTAACATTATGATATCTTTCTAACATCATTGATACAAGAACAGCATGGTATCTTACTGACATCAGTGGCAATAGGAACATCATAATATCTTACTGACATAATTGAGAATAGAACGATCGTGATATCTACTGACATCATTAACAATAGGATAATCATGATATGTTACTGACATCATTGACAATAAGAACATCATGA
>JAVTVY010002812.1:0-32719 GCA_036873755.1 Hanleya hanleyi | reverse complement strand
ATTCGCCCGGTGAAATGGATATGACCACCGTTGCAAATAGTGGGTTCATCCAACGCAGAAGGTTTACAGGCGGTAGCAGGTCCGTCGATATGATGGGTTGACTGCACGCCGACCTGTTCCTGCAAGATCGGTACCTGATGAACGGTGTATCCATCAAGATCAAGCTGATTCGTTCCCCACCATCCTTCGCCTTGATGGCCGGCGGAGATAACCCCAATTACAAGATCGTGATAGAAGAAGCAGCTATGTTTGTCCGTACGGTGGATTTGCAACAGGGTGTGTTGGTGAGTCACATGGAAGCCTTATCGAATAAACCAGCCCTGTACCCCATCCGACGCGTACAGACCAAGGTGTTTTCTGTGCCAGCAGGTACGATGATGGCCAATAGAGAACATTTATTTCTAGGGGATCTCCCTAATCGTCTTACCCTGGCGTGTGTCACCAACACCAGTTTCAATGGACAGTGGAGTGAGAATCCGTTCCACTTTCAACATTTCAACATCAACTTTGTGGCACTGCACGTGGCTGGCCATCAAACCCCAGCCCGACCGTTACAACCGGATTTTGGTAACCAGCACTATGTGCGGAGCTACCTGAACCTGTTTACAGCCACAGGACAAAACAATCAGGACGAAGGAAATACCATCACTCGACGAGACTTTGGCCGTGGGTACACTTTGTTTGTCTTCGACCTCACCTCTACCTTGGAACACGATCATCAGCTGGCCTTGCTCAAGAAAAGAAACTTACGTTTGGAACTGCGTTTCTCCGTAGCTCTACCCCATACCATTAACGTGATTTGCTACGCCGAGTTTGATAACGTCATCACAGTGGATCAGCAAAGAAACGTCCTGTGTGACTACGCTAGCTAGAGTCATGGATACAGAGCAGCTCATCACCGTACTCCAGCGGGATCCCCGGGTATCCTTTCGAGGTGTGTTTCCACCCAATGTCTTTTCGATCACCCCATCCACCCCGGTGGCCTACATCCTGAATACAAACGTCCAGTCCGTCATTCATAGTTCAGCCGCCGTCCATTAAAGAATATCCGCGTCCATAATCCAAAGACCAATTCCATATCCATATAACAGTATTAGCACCAAATTAAAAAAGACAATCATAGTATACATAAACATAGGCTAGTTTCCTGCAAGAGAGAAGCCGTCAACAGTTTTCAATGATGCCGACAAGACATCATGATGTTCCAAAAATATCAAATCCGTATCGCTGATCAGTATTCTTAATCCATAATAATCGTTCTAAAGTCGTTATCTAGAGAATGGTTTATCTCAGTCACGCTTTGATTGTGACTGTTCATATGAGTACCATGAGGATCTTGAAGTACATGGGTTCATACGGCCCCTAGCCCCGGGTTAAGCGGAATTAGACACAAGTTACGAAACGTAACGCCATAGCTTTTGCACGCTACGTTCGTATTTTGAATACAGACCCTAGTACTCGTCCGGGTGAACATTGGGTAGCTGTATACGTGGACGCCCGGGGCCAAGGAGAATACTTTGATTCCTATGGACTTGCACCCCTGCATCCCGATTTGACCCAGTTCATGGACGAATCTACTACAGTGTGGCGCTGGAATACCAAAAGATTACAAGGACTCTTGAGTAGTGTATGCGGACAGTACTGTGTGTTTTATCTCACTCACCGGAGTAGAGGACATTCCATGCAAACGATCATACAGATGTTTGATGATTATTCTCAAGCCAAAGACCGTGATGTCTTAGTGTACGACTGGGCTGCCTCTCGTTTTAATGTTCATGCCCCATTCTCTGGTTGTCTTAATTTATTCAATGCACCGCGCGGTGTTCTTATTGTTGTTATGACGTTGTTGTTCTGACGTTTATTGATGTTCAATAAAAAATTCATGAAAACACAAGTGACGTTTTGACTTCTTTTTTGATTCAGGTGAACAAGAATATATAGAATATGTACATGTACAAAGAATACACTAGGTGTGTAAAATTGTCAGGAGTAGGATTCGGACCCACGTCCTGCATTGCGCAGACCAGCACTTAGGACTGGCGCCTTATACCACTCGGGCATCCTGACTTTTACAGTTATCGTGTACGCTATTTTCACAGTTGTAGTTTTAACTCGTTGTATCATGAGAAGTATATCAAATTTCATAGTTTCACAAGTCCAGGTAGGTGGTAATGACGCCATCGGGAAGGACTTTCCGCTTGGGGTAGAAAAATGTGAAGGCATCATTTGGAATAAAATCAAATGTATGGTTGTTGAATCGTTCAAACAGCTGGCGAAAAGGAGGCAATGTCTTCCTCTCTCTCGAGGAATTATTACCCTCTCGCATAAAGGTAATGGGATGACTTGAGCAACTGGCGTCTCATATGGAGGATCCTGCGAAAATTCATATGGGAGACGACTATCACAGTCCAACAGGTGATGGTCCAGGGGCCGCCTAGGCACCTTAAGCTCCTGGGTCCTAGATTGCCGGAGATGCGTTCTAAGCATTTTCCCGGAAATAAATCTGAATATAATGCATGCAGATTTATGGTTCTATTTTCACGTTTGTTTCGCATTTATATAAACAAGCATCGATATTGAATCACATCTCCTGTCTCTCTAGTTGTATTTAACGTATACAAAACGATGAACTTTACGTCATGTAACGATACGCGTAACGATACGATTCATTTACAAAGCTAAAAAAATGAAATCACAGCCCAACTGACGAGGGTCCAGGGGTCGCCAAGGTTCCGAAAACTCCGAGGACATAGATCGCCTGAGATGCGTCTTAAGCGTTTTCCCGGAAATAAATCTGAACATAATGTATGCAGATTTATGGTTCTTTCACGTTTGTTTCGCATAAGCACGCATCGATATCGAAAAAATCACACCTCATGCCTGAATCCATTTGGCTTTCTAGTTATAGTTGGAGCATACGAAACGATGAACTTTACGTCATGGAACACCAGAAACCAATATGATACCGATACGATTCATTTACACAAAGCTAAAATTGAAGCGAATCCCCCCAGTCCAACAAACAAGGATCCGGTGGCAGCATATAGGCTTCGGAAGGTCCGGGGTCCTAGATTACCGATGAGTTCTAAGCGTTTCCCGGATATAAAGCGGAATTTAATGTATGCAGAATGATGATTCTATTTCACTTTTGTTTCGCACAAGCACGCATCGATATTAAAAGATATCACACCTTATGCCTGACTCCATCTGACGTTCTGGTTTAACAAAGCAGGCCTAAAACATACCACGACAGGTGGTGCGCTCGCAGCGATAATGTATATTTTAGATACATATTGAAAGCCCAACTTAAATAGTACGCTCACAAACCACATGAATAGATGATGGTCTTCTTAATACGCCTATAGATACTCTAATTACAAAATCCGCATTCGTTTATTTCACATATCATTTTAATTCTATTCAAATTAATAATGGAATAAGACACGCACCAAATCCCAGATCAGTTGCTTTTTAATAATAAATTTGTATTATATAATAACAAATCGTTATACTTCAAGGACTGGGTTAAACAAGGTACAACTGGAATGAAACATGTTTTGACAACAATAAGATGTGTAGTTTTGATCAGATCGTTAATATAGTTGGACCATCTCCTATGAGAAATTTCGACTACAACGCTTTGAAAGTCGCTACTCCTAAGGTTTGGAAGAACAGTTATACGTTACCTTCTCCACCTGAAAGAGGTCGTCTTTACTTTTGCGACGAGGTTGCTACGAGTTGTCGTGCCAAACATTTTCGAAGAGTTATACCAATATGTAAAACAAAATCTGTTGTGCCAGGTGGTATAGTCGGTTTTGAATAAGAAAATATGATATTGCTATCGATGAAGTACTTTACCTAATTCCTTTCAAATGTTGTAAGGAAGTGAGATTATGGGTATTGCAGTGGTAAATATTGCCCAATATATATTCGACTGGTATTTTGTTGCACAAAATGGGAAAACACGACACCAACAAATGTCCTGTACGTATAATAAATGAAGTGGATTTTATTGAACATTTCTTTGTGTATTGTAAACAAGTCGAGCACCTCTGGTCAGAGGTGGAAAATACAATAGCGACGCGTATTCAAATGAGAATTAAGCTCAATCCAAGTACAATTTTATTTGGTATAAGAGAACTTGATTATGGAGCACTAAGTGCTCTACACGTTGACGAAGTTAATCACATTATTCTTATAGCAAAAATGGTCATTAGTATAGCAAAAATGGTCATTAGTAAATATAAATATGGAAATTAACATAACATTAAACTGTTATTTGATTACGAAATGAGTTTGAGAAAGAAATTTCTTAATTTTCTGTAACCTATAACCGAATATTATATTGTACCCTTGTGTGTTCTATATTTGAATCGGCTGGCAATATTCAATCGGTTATAATCGGTTATCATTTTAAAGTTACACTTGTAACGCTTTTCAACATGATTGTACAAGACATATACAAATACACAATACAAACGTATCTTTTATATCTAACAGGTGCCTTCAAATACAAAGAAGCAGAAAGTATAAAAAAATATATTAACATATATACAATGTAAAATTAATGTTAGCGATATCGATAACGTTGGCATTAATATTGTGGCAATTGTGTAACGTATTTGTTACAATAGTAACGCTCTTGAATACATTTATATGATAAGTGACCCAGTGTATCTATTCTATGAAGACTGGTACTGAAAAGAGAACAAAGTACCTGCAAATTAAAATGCAAATGTAACAAAAAATATCGACCTGAAACATAAATTTATCATTAGTAGACGAAAATATATTTTACTGAAGTCAATTACATTGATGCATAAATGTGTCGTGCATTCTTCGGTTTTGTCCCAAGTCACGGGAGACAACACCAACTTTTATGAATTCGTAGTTGTATGGCAAATAAATGCTCAGTGGTAAGTCTAGGGCTTCACTGAAAAAAATATATACTAACATTCCACCAATTCTTTTGACCTCGTGAAGGGGTAAACTCTTCAAGCCGTAAACGCGCGAGTAGTATACAAAGAGTAAATTCACCGGATAGCGTCTCACTGCGCATGCGCAGAAAAAAAAATGGGGAGGTTTTGTGGCGGTATTGGGGCGTTGTGCGCAGGTGAATGGGGCGCAGGTATGACGTCACTTCCGGTTGGGGTGAATGTGGCGTGACCTTGGGGACATGTATTTCTTCGCGGTGATGCGGTCTAGCGGTGATGCGGTCTGCCTCCGCGGACCGAAAGTAGTCCCAAACCCGTGGGTTTTCGTGGAAGTGTTCGGCAATCTGTAGGGACCGCTAGTGGACCGATGGGGTCGAGTGAGGTATCAAAGTGAAGCATTCGTGAAGGGGCATTTGATGGGCTGGGTGTGGGGTTGACATATCGTCATTCTGCGCATGCGCGGCGGCCGAAGGGTATGAAAATAGCCTTTTTGGAGCTAGGGGCTCCCCTAGTGGACCGATGGGGTCGAGTGAGGTATCAAAGTGAAGCATTCATGAAGGGGCATCTAATGGACTGGGTCTGGGGTTGACATATCGGCCTTCTGCGCATGCGCGGTGGCCGAAGGGCATGAAAATAGCCTTTTTGGAGCTAGGGGAGCCCCTAGTGGACCGATGGGGTCGAGTGAGGTATCAAAGTGAAGCATTCATGAAGGGGCATCTAATGGGCTGGGTGTGGGGTTGACATATCGTCATTCTGCGCAAGCGCGGCGGCCGAAGGGTATGAAAATAGCCTTTTTGGAGCTAGGGGAGCCCCTAGTGGACCGATGGGGTCGAGTGAGGTATCAAAGTGAAGCATCCATGAAGGGGCATCTAATGGACTGGGTGTGGGGTTGAATTAGGGTCATTCTGCGCATGCGTGGTGGCCGAAGGGTATGAAAATAGCCTTTTTGGAGCTAGGGGAGCCCCTAGTGGACCGATGGGGTCGAGTGAGGTATCAAAGTGAAGCATTCATGAAGGGGCATCTAATGGGCTGGGTGTGGGGTTGACATATCGTCATTCTGCGCATGCGCGGCGGCCGAAGGGTATGAAAATAGCCTTTTTGGAGCTAGGGGAGCCCCTAGTGGACCGATGGGGTCGAGTGAGGTATCAAAGTGAAGCATCCATGAAGGGTCATCTAATGGACTGGGTGTGGGGTTGAATTAGGGTCATTCTGCGCATGCGCGGTGGCCGAAGGGTATGAAAATAGCCGTTTTGGAGCTAGGGGAGCCCCTAGTGGACCGACGGGGTCGAGTGAGGTATCAAAGTGAAGCACCCATGAAGGGGCATCTAATGGACTGGGTGTGGGGTTGAATTAGGGGTCATTCTGCATGCGCGGTGGCCGAAGCGGGAAAGGAAAATAGCCTTTTTGAGCTAGGGGAGCCCCTAGTGGACCGATGGGGTCGAGTGAGGTATCAAAAAAGCAGAAGCATCCATGAAGGGGTCATCTAATGGACTGGGTGTGGGGTTGAATTAGGGCTTTCTTCTGTTTCATGCGCGCGGTGGTCCAAAGTGGTATGGAAATGGCCTCTTTTGGAGCTAGGGGAGCCCCTAGTGGACTGATGGGGTCGAGTGAGGTATCAAAGTGAAGCATTCATGAAGGGGCATCTAATGGACTGGGTGTGGGGTTGAATTAGGGTCATTCTGCGCATGCGCGGTGGCCCAAGGGTATGAAAATAGACGTTTTGGCATCTAGGGGAGCCCCTGATGGTCGAATGGGGTCGAGTGAGGTATCAACGTGAAGCCTAGGTGAAGGGGTATTTGATGGCTGGGTGGGTGCATGTAAAATTTTTCCTGAAAAAAAAAACGGAACACGGACTTTATCGAAAAACCTGGGAAAATGCCTATATGGGGTATGAGGGATATATAGGTCGCCGGGCTTAACGGGGCTTGTCTATCAATAGAGTTATCTCCCCCTAGTTCCAGGGTGGGTGTATGCAAAAATTTTCCTGAAAAAAATACGGAATACGGACTTTATTCTAAATTACGGGAAAATGCCTATATGGGGTATGGGAGGTATAGGACCATCCTGGGAAACCTACTTCTCCACATTTGCAGTATAGGTTGTGGGGTCTCGTTTTACTCGTCTCGTCATTTAGAACATGATAGGAAGTGTCCCCGTGCGAATCGGTGAAATTTTTGAAAAAAGTCACCGAACCCCATATAGTCCCATACTGAGGGTATAGGATCACCGTTTGTCCCCCTGGGAAACGTACTTCCACATTTGCGGTCTAGGGTTGTGGGGTCTCGTTTTACTCGTCTCGTCATTTAGAACATGATAGGAAGTGTCCCCGTGCGAATCGGTGAAATTTTTGAAAAAGTCAATGAACCCCATATAGTCCCATACTGAGGGTATAGGATCAATGTTTTGTCCCCCCTGGGAAACGTACTTCTATACATTTGCGGTAGGGTTGTGGGGTCTCGTTTTACTCGTCTCGTCATTTAGAACATGATAGGAAGTGTCCCCAGCGAATCGGTGAAATTTTTGAAAAAGCAATGATATAGCCTCATATAGTCCCATACTGAGGGTATAGGATCGATGTTTGTCCCCCTGGGAAACGTACTCTATACATTTGCGGTAGGGTTGGGTCTCGTTTTACTCGTCTCTGTCATTTAGAACATGATAGGAAGTGTCCCCATGCGAATCGGTGAAATTTTTTAAAAAAGTCACCGAGCCCCATATAGACCCATACTGGGGTATAGGTTCAATGTTTATCCTACTGGGAAACCCACTTCTATACATTTGCGGTAGGGTTGTGGGGTCTCGTTTTACTCGACTCGTCATTTAGAATACGATAGGAAGTGTTGCGGAGCGAATCGGTGAAATTTTTGAAAAGTCACCGAGGCCTGGCTATGGGTGTATAGGCCCATACGGGGTGGACATGTTGGAGTCTAGGTGAGTCCCTAATGGTCCAATGGGGTCGAGTGAGGTCTTATTTTGAAGCTCTCGTGGAGGAGCACTTGACTACACTAATGGTTCGTCTGTGCTCACAGTCTGCGCATGCGCAGTCTGGCCGTAGTATAGAAAACAGGCATTTTGGGTGCTATGTAGGGTGTGTTTGGGTTAGAGATGAGCTAATCACGGTTGAATGGGTCGTGAGGTGTCAAAGTGAAGCTTGTGTGGGGTAGAGTCAGAATGGTGTGTTTTTGAATGCATGTCGCGTTAATCTGCGCATGCGCAGTTGGTTGTAGTAAGTAAAGTGGCCATTTTGGGGCAGCGAAGAAAGTTATTTGGGGTCGAGATGGGCTAATCACGGTTCGAATGCGTCCTGAAAGGTGTCATCTTGTAGTTCTCGGGGTGTACACTCCGATTTAAGGGATGTTCGCGTCATCTGTGACGTCATCGGTGACGTCATCGGTACGAGTAGTAGCGAAAGCGGCCATTTTCGGGCAGTATATGAAGGTATTTGGGGTCGAGATGGGCTATTCACGGTTCGAATGCGTCCTGGAAGGTGTCATCTTGTAGTTCTCGGGGTGTACATTCCGATTTGAGGGATGTCGCGTCATCTGTGACGTCATCGGTGACGTCATCGGTACGAGTAGTAGCGAAAGTGGCCATTTTCGGGCAGTACATGAAGGTATTTGGGGTCGAGATGGGCTATTCACGGTTCGAATGCATCCTCGAAGGTGTCATCTTGTAGTTCTCGGGGTGTACATTCCGATTTGAGGGATGTTCGCGTCATCTGTGACGTCATCGGTGACGTCATCGGGACGAGTAGTAGCGAAAGTGGACATTTTGTGGCAGTACATGAAGGTATTTGGGATCGAGATGGGCTATTCACGGTTCGAATGCGTCCTGAAGGTGTCATCTTGTAGTTCTCGGGGTGTACATTCCGATTTGAGGGGTGTCCGCGTCATCTGTGACGTCATTGATGACGTCATCGGTACGAGTAGTAGCCAAAGTGGACATTTTGTGGGTGCGTGAGGGTGAGTTTGGTGTAGAGATGCACCATCCTTAGTCCGAATGCGTCGTGTGAGGTGTCATTTTTGTAGCTCTCGGGGTGTACATTCCGAATTGAGGCATGTCCGAAGCATCTGTGACGTCATCGATGACGTCATCAGTAGGAGTATTAGCGAAAGTGAGCCTTTTGGGGCAGTGCAGAAAGGTATTTGGTGTAGAGATGGACCATCCGCGTCGTGTGGGGTATCATGTTGTAGCTCTCGGAGTATAGACCCTGATTTCAGGGATATTTATAGCATCTGTGACGTCATTGGTGACGTCATTAGTACAAGTTGTAAAGCAGTGGGCCTTTTTTAGCAGTGAAGGATGTTATTTGCGTAGAGATGGATCCATCCGCGGTCCAAATGGACCGTGTGAGGTGTCATCTTGTAGCAACGCCCACCAACACCATTCTTAATGCTTCAACGCCCTGGTGAAATAGCTCAGAAGCTCTGATATTCCATGGAATTGTCACTAGCTTTCGAAATGCGGTGATGCCCGTCAACGCCCGTCGTTACACCTTAACACTCTAACATAACGCCATGATATAGACCAGAGAGAGAACAACAACAAATAACAAGGATGACACATGAGAGAAACAACAACAACAAGAAGTTTTTTTCATATATTTTATTTTCCCCAATGTTACATCACACCCACGCTGGGGGGAGCCGCGTTGGGTATATTTACAATTCAAGAAGATTTTTATCCAATCAGAGGCCACCATTTGCATGTTTCATATTCGTTCCTGTCCGTTAGATGTATTCTTGTCCAATCAGAAGTCTCCATTTCAGAAAGTGCCATCTGAACCGTTTATTCTATTCATCGTCGGGCAGGCCAGGATACCGTTGAGGCAACATATCCTCAGATAGTTGTTTGCGCATTCTGAGTATCTATCAGTGCATGGGTGAATACTTTCATCCGATGGAGGTGGTGGTCAGTTTAACCACGAAGAACGCAACATTGGTCATTATCTCCACTATCCACTTGGTGTTACAATTCAAGAAGACTTGTCCAATCAGAGGCCACCATTTGCATCTGTCATATTCGTTCCTGTCCGTTAGATGTATTCTCTTGTCCAATCAGAAGTTCCTCATTTCCAGAAAGTTCCATCTTCGGCCATGTTCGCTCTGAACCGTTTATTCTAATCACCGTTGGTCAAGCCAGGATACTGTTGAGGCAACATATCCTCAGATAGTTGTTTGCGCATTTCTCCTGAGAATCTATCAGTGCCTGGGTGAATACATTCATCCGATGGGTTGTCGGTCAGCTTGGTCACGAAGAACGTAACATTGGTTACCTCTCCACTTTCCACTTGGTGTTGGGGCGTTGTTGTTGGGCCCATTCCAAGGGATCCACGTTGGCCAGGTTCTCCAGCATCGTTCCCTAGCGACGCCCGGTTAATGATGGTAAACGGTTGGTCAAATACCCGGATGTTACTGCTCGGGCAAAAGTATCGGACTTGATCTGTCTCCCCTATGCTGCAGCACATAACCAAACGCCAGATTTAATTTGAAGGACGTTACTTGGTCATTGAAGATGGCTTCCACGTAGCTGCCTAGACGGGGTGAGGTCGGTCAGTCGAAAATTGTAGATATCTTGAATAGGGCGATGACGGTAGAAACAGTTGCATATCATGGTCCAATGGCGCCGATAGATGTCGCAATACTCACTGATGGGCGCCCTGTAAGAGATCGCTAGGAACATTTATGGGCTCGTCCAGAAAATGTCTTTTGATGTTATCAGGCGTATGACTCGAAACCGTAACGGTGGGGTCCGGCTGGATATCCAGGCCCTCCTGGACCGTGGGCAGGGGCAGGCTCCCTGTCATCGTATCACCAGTGGCGTTCGTCTCTCCGGGCTCCACCACTACTGGGTCTGACCTTCCGCGGCTCCTCTTTAGTGGAAAGTTGTCGCTCAAAAACCGTAGAGACGGGGCATGCTTCAAAACGTTGGTGCTGTCTTAACTGACTGGGTCGTTTGAAGAGTTGACCACAACCGTTACATTGTTCCGTCGCGCCCTCGTGGAATGAGCGTTCGTGGCGCAGTAAATGATCCTCCTGATTGAATGACCGTGCGCAGGTTGTACAAGCATACCGAGCATCGTTGTGGGTGGAGGCCTCGTGGCGTCGTAAATTATCTAGACGAGTAAACAGCTTCTGGCAAGTTGTGCAAGTGAACATCTTGGTGGCTGACAGAGTGTCTGATGAAACGTCCAGGCCGCTTCCCTTTTATAGCACGCTAGCTGGTGATCTATTTTTAGCACACTCAGTTCAACTATCCCAAGTCGAGGGCCGAGCCGTGACATCTTCGGTAACATCCGTGTCTCTTCGGTCACCTCCGTACCGTCAACGATCAACATGTAGACATATAGAGTATGTACGGCATGTTATGGTATTCATCAGTGCATGAGTGACGCATTCAGCCGATGAGTGGTCGGTCAGCTTGGTAACGAAAACGTAACATTGGTCACACTCTCCACTGTCCACTTGGTGTTGGGGCGTTGCTTGTTGGGCCCATTCCAAGGGATCCACGGTGTCCAGTTTCTCCAGCATCGTCTCTAGCGACACTCGGTTAATGATGGTAAACGGTTGGTCAAATACCCGGATGTTACTGCTCGGGTAAAAATATCGGACTTGACTGTCTCTTTATGCTGCAGCACATAACCAAACACCAGATTCAATTTGAAGGCCGTAGTTTGATCTTTGAAGATGGCTTCTACGTAGCTACGTAGACGGGTGAGGTCGGTCAGTCGGAAATTGTAGATATCTTGAATAGGGCGATGACGGTAGAAACAGTGCCGGATCATGGGCCAATGGCGCCGATAAATGTCACTCACTGGATGGTCTTCGTGTAACAGATCGCTGGGAACATTTATGGCTTCGTCCACGAAGTGTACTTTGCCCTCCACGTCGTACAAAATCTGGCCCAAGGTCTTGTCGTCGGAATTTGACTGTTGAATTAGGGCGACATCATCATCGGCCCTCGTGCGATGGGTGGGAGTTCCCCCTGTTTCGATATTGATGCCTACGGGCTCTTCTACCTGCAAACGTGGCTGCGGAACAGGGTGTCGTGTGCGTTGGTGTCGCAGCAACTGACTGGTCAGTTTGAAAAGCCGACCACATTCTTCGCATGGACGCTTGGGTACTTCATGGCGTGCACGTGTGGCGCTGTAAATGATCCGGGCGCTGAAACGACAGTGTACATATCGTACAGCTATACCGGGCGGTTCCTTCGTGCCTGGTAGCCTCATGGCGGCGCAAGTCGTGCAGACGAGTGAATGATTTCGCGCACGTAGTACAAGTGAACATCTTGGTGGTTGACAGAGTGTCTGATGAAACGGCCAGGCCGCTTCCCTTTTATAGCACGCTAGCTGATATCATGTTCGGGCACTTCCGTGTCTCTTCGGATGTAAAAAGTCCCCGGATGTAAAAGTGCCCGAATGTTTACGAATGTTCCACCATTCCAGACTTCTATCAGGTCCATGTCCAGAAGCTCTCATACGCCGCCATTTTGGAGCCGCCATGTTGGATCCGCCATTTTGGAACTGCCATCTTGGATATGTCCCATAATGCACCGGGTCAAAATACTCGCTTCTGATTGGACGAGAGCTCTGTGACGGATTTTAAAAACTCGCTTCTGTTTGATGTACGTCGCTAAAGGTGACCGGAACTGACCTTTGACCCCGGCGCGCGTTGGGTTTCCATTGCCCGCGGACAAGTCTTCTTGAATTGTAACACCAAGGGATAGTGGAGATAATGACCAATGTTGCGTTCTTCGTGGTTAAACTGACCACCACTCCATCGGATGAAAGTATTCACCCATGCACTGATAGATATTCAGAATGCGCAAACAACTATCTGAGGATATGTTGCCTCAACACTGCGGCCTCCACCCACAACGATGCTCGGTATACTTGTACAACCTGCGCACGGTCATTCAATCGGAAGGATCATTTACTGCGTCATGAGAGGGTACTCCACGCGGGTGCGACGGTACTATGTAATGATTGCGGTCGACTCTTCAAACGACCCAGTCGGTTTAGACAGCACCAACGTTTGATGCATGCCCCGTCTCTACGGTTTGGGCGACAACTTTCCACTAAAGAGGGGCCGCGGAAGGCCAGACCCAGTGAAGATGAACCCGGAGAGACGAACGCCACTGGTGATGCGATGACGAAGAGCCTGCCTATACCCACGGTCCAGGAGGGCCTGGATATCCAGCTGGACCCCTCCGTTACGGTTTCGAGTCATACGCCTGACAACATCGAACATTTTCTGGACGAGCCCATAAATGTTCCTAGCGATCTCTTACAGGACGCCCAGCCAGTGAGTGACATCTATCGGCGCCATTGGTCCATGATACGGCACTGTTTCCTACCGTCATCGCCCTATTCAAGATATCTACAATTTTCGACTGACCGACCTCGCCCGTCTAGGCAGCTACGTGGAAGCCATCTTCAATGACCAAGCAACGTCCTTCAAATTAAATCTGGCGTTTGGTTACTGCAGCATAAGGAGACAGATCAAGTCCGATACTTTACCCGAGCAGTAACATCCGGGTATTTGACCAACCGTTTACCATCATTAACCGGGCGTCGCTAGAGACGATGCTGGAGAACCTGGACAACGTGGATTCCTTGGAATGGGCCCAACAACAACGCCCCAACACCAAGTGGAAAGTGGAGAGGGTAACCAATGTTACGTTCTTCGTGACCAAGCTGACCGACCAACCCATCAGATGAATGTATTCGCAGGCACTGATAGATTCTCAGAATGCGCAAACAACTATCTGAGGATATGTTGCCTCAACGGTATCCTGGCTTGACCAGCTTGGTGATTAGAATAAACGGTTCAGAGCGAACATGGCCGAGCCTGGAACTTTCTGAAATGAAGACTTCTGATTGGACAAGAATACATCTAACGGACAGGAACGAATATGACAGATGCAAATGGTGACACTCTGATTGGACAAGTCTTCTTGAATTGTAATACCAAGTGGATAGTGGAGATAATGACCAATGTTGCGTTCTTCGTGGTTAAACTGACCACCACCTCCATCGGATGAAAGTATTCACCCATGCACTGATAGATATTCAGAATGCGCAAACAACTATCTGAGGATATGTTGCCTCAACGGTATCCTGGCCTGCCCGACGATGAATAGAATAAACGGTTCAGATGGCACTTTCTGAAATGGAGACTTCTGATTGGACAAGAATACATCTAACGGACAGGAACGAATATGAAACATGCAAATGGTGGCCTCTGATTGGATAAGAATCTTCTTGAATTGTAAATATGCCCAACGCGGCTCCCCCAGCGTGGGTGTGATGTAACATTGGGGAAAATAAAATATATGAAAAAAACTTCTTGTTGTTGTTGTTCCTCTCATGTGTCATCCTTGTTGTTGTTGTTGTTCTCTCTCTGGTCTATATCATGGCGTTATGTTAGAGTGTTAAGGTAACGACGGGCGTTGACGGGCATCACCGCATTTCGAAGAATTAGTGACAATTCCATGGAATATCAGAGCTTCTGAGCTATTTCACCAGGGCGTTGAAGCATTAAGAATGGTGTTGGTGGGCGTTGCTACAAGATGACACCTCACACGGCCCATTTGGACCGCGGATGGTCCATCTCTACACCAAATAACATCCTTCACTGCTAAAAAAGGCCCACTTTCGCCACAACTTGTACTAATGACGTCACCAATGACGTCACAGATGCTATAAATATCCCTGAAATCAGGGTCTATACTCCGAGAGCTACAACATGATGCCCCACACGACGCATTCGCATCGCGGATGGTCCATCTCTACACCAAATACCTTCCTGCACTGCCCCAAAAGGCTCACTTTCGCTAATACTCCTACTGATGACGTCATCGATGACGTCACAGATGCTTCGGACATGCCTCAATTCGGAATGTACACCCCGAGAGCTACAAAAGGACACCTCACACGACGCATTCGGACTAAGGATGGTGCATCTCTACACCAAAGTCACCCTCACGCACCCACAAAATGTCCACTTTCGCCACTACTCGTACCGATGACGTCATCAATGACGTCACAGATGACGCGGACACCCATCAAATCGGAATGTACACCCCGAGAACTACAAGATGACACCTTCCAGGACGCATTCGAACCGTGAATAGCCCATCTCGACCCCAAATACCTTCATGTACTGCCCGAAAATGTCCACTTTCGCTACTACTCGTACCGATGACGTCATCGATGACGTCACAGATGACGAGAACATCCCTCAAATCGGAATGTACACCCGAGAACTACAAGATGACACCTTCGAGGACGCATTCGAACCGTGAATAGCCCATCTCGATCCCAAATACCTTCATGTACTGCCCGAAAATGTCCACTTTCGCTACTACTGTACCGATGACGTCACCGATGACGTCACAGATGACGCGGACATCCCTCAAATCGGAATGTACACCCTGAGAACTACAAGATGACACCTTTCCAGGACGCATTCGAACCGTGAATAGCCCATCTCGACCCCAAATACCTTCATGTACTGCCCGAAAATGGCCACTTTCGCTACTACTCGTACCGATGACGTCACCGATGACGTCACAGATGACGCGAACATCCCCTAAATCGGAGTGTACACCCCGAGAACTACAAGATGACACCTTTCAGGACGCATTCGAACCGTGATTAGCCCATCTCGACCCCAAATAACTTCCTTCGCTGCCCCAAAATGGCCACTTTACTTACTACAACCAACTGCGCATGCGCAGATTAACGCGACATGCATTCAAAAACACACCATTCTGACTCTACCCCACACAAGCTTCACTTTGACACCTCACATGACCCATTCGAACCGTGATTAGCTCATCTCTAACCCAAACACACCCCTACATAGCACCCAAAATGCCTGTTTTCTATACCAGGCTTTCAGACTGCGCATGCGCAGACTATTGAACACGGACGAACCATTAGTGTAGTCAAGTGCTCCTCCACGAGAGCTTCAAAATAAGACCTCACTCGACCCCATTGGACCATGAGTGGCCCACCTAGACTCCAACATGTCCACCCTGCATGGGCCTATACACCCATAGCCATGCAGCAGCCTATGGGCCTACCCAGGCCTCGGTGACTTTTTTCAAAAATTTCACCGATTCGCTCCGCAACACTTCCTATCGTGTTCTAAATGACGAGACGAGTAAAATGAGACCCCACAACCCTACCGCAAATGTATAGAAGTGGGTTTCCCAGTAGGATAAACATTGAACCTATACCCCAGTATGGGTCTATATGGGGCTTCCGGTGACTTTTTTCCAAAATTTTCACCGATTCGGCACGGGGACACTTCCTATCATATTCTAAAATGACGAGACGAGTAAAACGAGACCCCACAACCCTACCGCAAATGTATAGAAGTACGTTTCCCAGGGGGACAAACATTGATCCTATACCCTCAGTATGGGACTATAAGGGGTTCGGTGACTTTTTTCAAAAATTTCACCGATTCGCACGGGGACACTTCCTATCATGTTCTAAATGACGAGACGAGTAAAAACGAGACCCCACAACCCTACCGCAAATGTATAGAAGTGGGTTTCCCAGTAGGATAAACATTGAACCTATACCCTCAGCAGACTATATGGGGTTCGGTGATTTTTCAAAATTTCACCGATTCGCACGGGGACACTTCCTATCATGTTCTAAAATGACGAGACGAGTAAAACGAGACCTCACAACCCTACCGCAAATGTATAGAAGTACGTTTCCCAGGGGACAAAACATCGGTCCTATACTCCTCAGTATGTGACTATATGAGGCTATATCGTACTTTTTCAAAATTTCACCGATTCGCACGGGGACACTTCCTATCATGTTCTAAATGACGAGACGAGTAAAACGAGACCCCACAACCCTACCGCAAATGTATAGAAGTACGTTTCCCATGATGGTCCTATACCTCCCATACCCCATATAGGCATTTTCCCGTAATTCAGGATATAGTCCGTATTCCGTATTTTTTTCAGGAAAATTTTTACATACACCTACCCTGGAACTAGGGGGAGATAACTCTATTGATAGACAAGCCCCGTTAAGCCCGGCGACCTATATACCCCTCATACCCCATATAGGCATTTTCCCAGGTTTTTCGATCAAGTCCGTGTTCCGTATTTTTTTTTTCAGGAAAAATTTTACATGCAGCCACCCAGCCATCAAATACCCCTTCACCTAGGCTTCACGTTGATACCTCACTCGACCCCATTCGACCATTAGGGGCTCCCCTAGATGCCAACACGTCTATTTTCATACCCTTGGGCCCCCGCGCATGCGCAGAAGGCCGATAGTTCAACCCCACACCCAGTCCATCAGATGCCCCTTCATGAATGCTTCACTTTGATACCTCACTGATCCCATTGGACCATTAGGGGCTCCCCTAGCTCCAAAAAGGCTATTTTCATGCCTCTTGGGCCAATGCGCATGCAGAAGGCCGATATGTCAATCCCCACACCCAGTCCATCAGATGCCCCTTCACGAATGCTTCACTTGAACCACGACCATTGACCATTAGGGGCTCTCCTAGCTCCAAAAAGGCTATTTTCATACCTTTCGGCCTTCGCGCATGCGCAGAATCACCCTAATTCAAGCCTACACCCAGTCCATCAGATGCCCCTTCACGAATGCTTCACTTTGATACCTCACTCGACCCCATTTGACCATTAGGGGCTGCCCTAGCTCCAAAACGTCTATTTCCATACCCTTGGGTCACCGCGCATGCGCAGAATGCCGATATTTCAACCCCACGCCCAGTCCATCAGATGCCCCTTCACGAATGCTTCACTTTGATACCTCATACGACTCCATTGGCCCATTAGGGACTCCCCTAGCTCCAAAACCGCTATTTCCATACCCTTGGGCCACCGCGCATGCGCAGAATGCCGATAGTTCAACCCCACACCCAGCCCATTAGATGCCCCTTCACATAAGCTTCACTTTGATACCTCACTCGACCCCATCGGACCCCTTAGGACTTCCCTAGCTCCAACACGGCTATTTTCATACCCTTCGGCCACCGCGCAGAAGGCCGATAGTTCAACCCCACACCCAGCCCATTAGATGCCCCCTTCACATAAGCTTCACTTTGATACCTCACTCGACCCCATCGGACCCTTAGGGACTTCCCTAGCTCCAACACGGCTATTTTCATACCCTTCGGCCACCGCGCATGCGCAGAATGCCGATAGTTCAACCCCACACCCAGCCCATTAGATGCCCCTTCACATAAGCTTCACTTTGATACCTCACTCGACCCCATCGGATCCTTAGGGGCTTCCCTAGCTCCAACACGGCTATTTTCATACCCTTCGGCCACCGCGCATGCGCAGAAGGCCGATAGTTCAACCCCACACCCAGCCCATTAGATGCCCCTTCACATAAGCTTCACTTTGATACCTCACTCGACCCAATCGGACCATTTTATCTAGGGACTACTTTTTCTCCGCGGAAGCTTTTTCCCGAGACCGAATCACCGCCAAAACCACGGCCAAACCGCATCACCGCGCATGAATACATTTTTTTTTTTTTTTTTTGCCGGAACTTTTTTTTTTTTCTGCCGGAACTATGCACTCATTGACCTTTGGTGAGAGAGAGAGAGAGAATTATTAGGTTTAGCGTCACAGCCGCCATCTTGTCCCACCTCCCACACGACACACAAACAGGCCGCCATCTTGTCCCACCTCCCACACGACACACAAACAGGCCGCCATCTTGTCCCACCTCCCACACGACACACAAACAGGCCGCCATCTTGTCCCACCTCCCACACGACACAAAAAACCAGCCGCCATCTTGTCCCACCTCCCACACGACACACAAACAGGCCGCCATCTTGTCCCACCTCCCACCACACAGGCCACGCCCCCTCATCACGCATGCGCACCTCCTCAATTGTGACGTCAAAACACACAAATTGACCTCTATGACCTCTACATCCGGGGAGAATATTACTTATCTTGCGCGCTGTATACTACTGGGGTGGGGTTGCTAAAATGTTCCTAACTTTTTTATTTGTTGCTGAGGTACCTTTTTATTCAGCATAAACAGAGAAATCAGTCCAAAACAGCAAATGTTCTAATATTTCAATATTATGACGTCAGTAGGGGGCCATCTCCAAATTTCATGAAAAAATGTCAAAATTGACCAACTACAAGCAATACTGATAACTAGTCATATTTCTGCAACATTATCTATGTAACCTGGTTTAATATGTTGTTTTCATTTGTATTTTGTGCTTCAATACATTGAAATATTTCCAATGTTGTAAACTAGCACTAACATGTATAACTAACTTAGCACTATGTTACTTATGCAATGAACAGTAGGGGTGGGGTTGCTAAAATGTTCCTAACTTTTTTTTTTTTTTTTGTCCAATTGATTGAAATGAAGTATCTTTTTACCTGCGGCACGCAGGTCTACGGGAGGCTCGCGTTGTTGTTGTTCTTGTTCTTGTTGTTCTTCTTGTGACTTTTTGAAATGCGCATGCGCTAAGAGAGTGTGATCTCTGCCACACTTTTCTTTTCAACCTCCGATCTCACATGACAACACTGTCTTCAAGCGCGTTTGAATTCATTTGCAACTATATTCGGTGGAATGAATTATTGCTTCGTTAATTTCCGGATTGGATTTATTATACATAAGAATAGTGTGAATAACGTCAAAGGACCTACGAAGTAGGGTAGGCATTAGAACCCCGACACGCACTGAACTCTTGGACCCCCAGTTGAAATCCTGCCAATATTAAGATGGGCACGACCCAAGTTAGAATCACCAGTGATTTTAATCAAAAATCACTAGAAATTTTCATCAAAAAGTAGGTCAGCTCGAAACATGCTGGCAACAGTCCCCTAATGCACCTTCATGCCCAGTGTGAATAACGTCACAGGACATAAGAAGTAGGGTAGGCATTAGGACTCCGACGCACGCTGAACTCTTGGACCCCCAGTTGAAATCCTGCCTATATTAAGATGGGCACGGCTCAAGTTAGATTCACCAGTGATTTTAATCAAAAATCACCAGAAATTTTCATCAAAAGTAGGTCAGCTCGAAACATGCTGGTAACAGTTCCCTAATGCACATTCATGCCAAAAATCAAGGTTCTAATATCAACGGTAACACTCAGATATAACATATCTCTCAGATATAACATATATATAAATATTAATATTCATGTCACTGTTCCATTGTTTCTCTTGTTGTATTTCTCTTAACATTTTGTACTCTGCCTTTGACTGGTGTTTGTACAATAAAATCTTGAATGCTTATTTTGCCGACGAAAGGATTCAGATGGACTCGCTCATTACCGGACAATTTCAAATGGTAGCCCACTTCGAAGGGACAGAAATGACTATGTAGTATTTAATGAGTTAGACACCCCTGTGCGCGAACAAAACCTCGCAGTCGTGCAGTTATATTGTGTACTTTCGGTTACAAGCATGACATTTGGCAAATAGCTATTTTGAATGATTCTCTTTCGGAACACAGCCTCGCTATCCTCATTCTCGCAAGCCAGGACCTTGATTCGCTGGTATTGATGTTCCCGTCCTCTTCCGCACTCAGAATCTCTTTAGAATAGCATTACGGTAATCACTTCCGTAAATTCAATACTTATGTGTATCAGCAGACAATGCGCAGAAACATTGCATTTGACATCATTCTCTCAAGTCGGACCCCATTTCTGCTAGAATTTACTGGTTCTATACAAAATTTACGTTACTTTGTCAATCAGTTTTACGTATGGAATGACGTCATATATAGCAGATACTGGCCATAAAAACGATCTAGTTGACCTCGTGGCCAAAAGAAGGGCCTTTGTTTTCCTGAAGGGGTTTCTGAGTTTGATTTTGATACTTAGATACCTTTCGCACTGACTTTAACTTGGCAGTTATTTTCGCGAATGCAATAATTTCATGCATCAAAAGATAATAACGAGAATTCGACATCAATGTCTTACACACAGACCTTGTTTAGTGAACTAGCCCCGAAACTTCGCACTTGAATCACCTTCGGAATGATTTAGTGACAAACATATTCGCGAATTGAGTATAGGAAGATATCCATAAATACTGACTGGAAATGTTTCTTGTTTGCAGAATTTGATTTTAAAGAAAAGAAATTAATAAAATTAGCAACCTTCGAAAAGGCTTGGCCAGACATGTCAGATGAGATGATATTTCCTAAGAATGAAATAGTTAATCATTTATATAGAAGAAGCAAACCATGTCTTGGTATTGACTTGCTGCGTGGAAAAGAGTGGCAAGGAATTTAGTTCGCAGATGATAACGAACGTAAATGCAGAAACCTAATTAATTATTTTAATCGAATATCAAGACTGTAACAGGCCTCAATTTGAATAGTGAAAAAGTGTCATTATGCCTCTTGCACAGTTCGATAAAGCCTTAAATCCCATTCCGTAGTTTCACAGAACGAAGTGATAGACCTTATACTAAATTTATTGAAAAATAACTTTGAAGGAAATATAAATTTTCCATTTTGATCGGCAAATTAAGCGAGAAGGGAGACTGAAGAGCGCAGATTTTCGCGCTATGACTAAATCCTCGAAATTTGTTTGGATTTCCAAATATTTGAAAGCCTTTTTGATTTGCAAAAAGTAACGACTGAACCGAATGTTTTGAAACTTGGCATACACGATACTTGTACCAAAACATTGCCAAAGCGATCATGGTGAGTTCGTCTGTCAATTCAGTATAGACGGCACGGCCGAGTCAAAATCGTCGGATTTTGAATGGGGAAAGTGAATATATATATATATATGGTATCAGAACTATTACGCAATCCCTACAATTGTGGGTTACAAGTTGAAAATTACTTCCCTTGGCAGAAAAACACTGGCAGATGGCGCTTTTTTCTACAATTACCACTACCTCCGCTGATATGTCTTTCACTGTATTATTGCCACTGCCGCAGGTTTTGACTACAATGTAGTCATTTCTCACTTGTTATTCAACATGAGCCGGGGAATCAGGCCAATATAGCAAACTTTCTAATATTTACTTATTGTGACGTCACTAAGGGGTCATCTACAATTTTCATATGAAATCGTATTTTTACCAAAATTGTTACCTAAAATGGTTCAAATGATTCTCTTTTGGTTAGCCGAACACATGGAGGATACAAATATCATCGGTAGTAAGCCCTGAAGTAACATTCAACATAAATATGCAAAGCAGAATATCAAGATTTATTTATTTGAAAAGTTCGTTCGTTTTCTGTATGGGGGTGAAGTTACCTAAATGGTTATAACTTTTTTATTCCTTGTCCAATTGATTGAAATGAGGTATTATATATGCAACATAAACTACGATACCGGATATTAACAATGGTGCGCAGGGGTCAAAGGACACTTCCGGTCACGTTACCGGAACCGGAAGTTGTCACAAGACAGGTAGCGCCCCTTCTCGGAAGTAGGTCAATAAGAACCAATTTAGCCTGTCAATGGTCAAAAGAGTCAATTTAGCCTTTACATCATGTCAATGGTTGAAGGACATTTCCGGCCACGTGACAGTAAACATGGAAAACCCCGGATGTAAGATAAGGACCCGGATGTAAAACCACAGTACCCGAATGGAAGACGGAGGAACGACGGGGAAAACCCACTGGGAAACCCGGATGTTGACAAGGTCCGGGATGTGAAATTCACTGCCCACACATACACACACACACGTGCGTGCGCAATGCGGCTCAGTCGTACATCAGTACATCTCGATCCTCGACTTGGGGGTAGTTGAACTGAGTGTGCTAAAAATAGATCACCATCTAGCGTGCTATAAAAGGTGTAGTGTCGCCTGACACAGATACCGGATTAAACCTCAAAGAACACACGAATTGAATCAGCTTAAAAAGCAACGTGTTTAATGGCCGACAGCTTACTCGGAAAACCCCTAAACAGATAACAGTATGAACATGTGCTTTGAGAGCGGTAAGATGGTGCTCAGGGTTATGTCCCCTGAATCAGTCACTAAATGTATACTGGCAATATGCTACACTCCTCCCTTCCTTAGATTAATATTACACAATTATAACTCAAATAATGACTCGAGGAGTTACCAGGGACTTGCTCTCATTAATGCACTTAAGTGAAAAGTGTTCCCAATGCATTTATAATTCATTTACAGAAATGGACACAATGAATACTTCTTCAGAAATAGAACACAATGAATACTTCACTACTTTAGCACTGTGTTAACTATTCTATTTAAGCTTTAACTGTCTTCCAATGTCAACTGTGCTCCCAGCTGGATTAAATGAAAACTCTTTGAACATGTAATTTAACTTCATTCAACTGTAAATCGACTTCAATCAACTGTAAAACACAACTCTAGAACGAATAAAGTTCATTTTTGATCATTCAATAACTTTGTTATAGACATTCCTTCTTTTTACTGCAGTAATGTCGCTCTTCAAATGAACACCTGTAAATCACACTTATTTTGATACAACAAAGTCATTGAATCGCTGAGGTAATTTTACATCGCGAGACGGCCTGGTTACTGTGGTGACAGGCTGTATATCTGTCATTGGCATAGTGTTCAGTTCATTATCGTCACCCTGAACACTATCACTCATAGGTTTCGGTTGATTGAATTTCTTCACATGAGTTGAATTTCGCGTGTACTGGACGCCTTCTGGTGATTCGACAACACAGCTGTTTCCATGTTTCTCAACTAGTTTGTAAGGTGTTGGATGAAACGGAGTACTGAATTTGTCACATCGCATCTGTTTCACAAGGACGTCATCACCGGTTTCCAACTCACTGTCTTTCGCGCCGCGTTTCTCATCAATGTACAGTTTGTTCTTATGTTCGAAACCATGTCTCTGTCTCTCATCTCTTCATCTAATCTGTTATTTTCCAAATTTTCAATTCCTGGTAATTTAGTCCTAAGTTTTCTGTTGAACAAAAGTTCTGCGGGTGAGACACCAGTTGTGCTGTGTGGTGTCATTCTATACGCAAATAAATAAGTTCTCACGTCCTTTTTCCAGTCACGTGACTCCGCTTGAGCAATTCTAATGCGTTTCATCAGCGACCTGTTCTGTCGTTCTACTTCTCCATTAGCTGCTGGATGTAATGGAGTAACACGTCTATGTTTCACACCATTGTCACTCAAATAATTCTCAAACACATTTGAAATAAATTGAGAACCGTTATCTGACGTAACTGACAGAGGGAGACCATGACGAGAAAACATATTCTCCAAGCAATCAATCATTTTTTCACTGGTAGTATCTATTGTTATTTCAATTTCATAGTACCTACTGTAGTAATCAACAACTACAAACACATAATGTCCTGTGGGAAATGGCCCCAACAAATCGATGGCCAGATCTTGCCACGGACCAGTTGGCAGTGATGTTGGTGTGAGTGGTTCAGGTTGTGGAGCTGCACTGACAATTTGGCAGCCATATCACGATCTCACAAATCTTTCTACATCTTTATCCATACCTGGCCACCACACCTATGTTCGTAACATCTGTTTCGTACCCACTATACCTAAGTGACCCTGGTGGGCTAATTCTACACATTTCATTCTCAATTCCTGTGGAATTATCAACCTTGTACCACGAAGTACTAAATAGCCTATTTTGCTGAGTTCATGCCTCACAGGAAAATAGTTCACACACGATTTGTCCCATCTCGCTTCACACATGCAATTCCTGACTTCAGAAAGTTCTGGATCAATTTTCGAAGCTTCTTCCACTTCACGTGTGGACATAGCCTTTGGTGTTGTCACCTTGGCAACGAATCTCACAAACTCCTCAGTTTGGCTTTGGAGTTTGCTACAGCTGGATTGTTCATTCACATTCACGAGGCGTGAAAGCGCATCAGCGATGTTTCGCGCACCAGGTAAGTATTTGATCGTGAATGTGTAAGGCATCAATTTCATCACCCATCCTCTCAATCCTGGCATTCAGTTTGGACTTTGGCCCATACAGCACTTCCAGTGGCTTATGATCCGTTAACAGCTCAAAGTCAACACCATACAAATAAACGTGGAACTTTTGGCACGCCCAGACCACGCCCAAAGCTTCGCGTTCCGTGGTACTGTAACGTCGTTCTACATCCGACAATGTTCTGCTGGCATAGCTGATTACTTTGGTTTGTCCATCATATTCCTGTAGTAAGACCGCGCCTAGACCTACATTGCTAGCGTCAGTTACTAACATAGTCCGTGTTGCGTTTAAGCGAAAATATCCCAGAGTTTCTGCTTTAGATAGACATTGTTTCAGTTTGTCGAAACTCTGTTGTTGCTCCTGTGCCCAAACAAACACTTTGTTTTTCTTAGTTAGCCTTCTCAAAGGCTCTGATAGCGTTGCTAAATCTGGAATGTATCTAGCACTGAAGTTCACTAGTCCCAAGAAGCTTTTTACTTCCGAGGCTGTTTTAGGCGGCTGTGCTTTGACAACTGCTTTGACTCGGTCTGAAGTTGGTCCAATCCCGTTTTTGGACAAACAGTGACCAATGAACGTGACTTTGTCCATGCCAAATTTACATTTCTCCATAGTCAGAGTGATATTTTTATCCCTTAATCTCTGTAGCACTTTTTCAAGTCTCTCATCATGAAGTTGTTTTGTCTTAGCGTGTACCACAATATCGTTCGACAAGTGTTGTACACCTTCACAATCATGGAGAACTCGAGATATCACTTGTTGATATTTCTCGGGTGCAGGACTAATACCAAACATTAGCCTACGATATCTGTACAATCCCTGTTCAGTGACAAACGTGGTTATCTCGCTTGATGACTCTTCTAATTCCACTTGGTGGTCATCATATTTGAGATCTAATTTTGTAAAGACCTCACTTTCATTCATATTGTAGAGAATTTCATCCACTGTTGGAATCGGATGTCTCTCTCGGAGAACAGCCTTGTTGGCTTGACGCATATCCACACGTAGCCTTATATCACCATTTGGCTTTGGCACTACAATCACAGGACTAACCCAAGATGAAGGACTGTTCACCTTTTCAATGATATCCTGTGACTCAAGCTCGTCTAATTTGTCACGGACTTTATCTCGTAAACTGAAGGGAATTCGGTACATACGTTGATAATCCTTCAACTTTCCTACACCAGTGAAACAATCCTTGTATTTCTCAAGGAGATCAGAATACTCCCCTTCTACAGAATATACACTGCCCAGCTTCAAAACACCCAACTGCGTTGCTTTTCCCAGTAATGCTGGACCTTTGCCTTTAATCACATAAAACTCAGTTTTTACATGTTTCTCACATTCAGTTCTATCTGCTAATGACACGCAAGTTGTGAATTTTCCCAACAAGTCTAGTGGTTTCTCTGACCCATATGCATACAATTTCTTGTTTGTTTTCTCAGAGTGGCATCTAATTTTGTTTCTTTTCAGTTCTACCCACAATGCACTATCAATAATGTTTACTGTCGCACCACTGTCGACAATCATATCCACCGGGTATCCACCCAAGTTAACCTCAATCCGATCAGATGTTACTTTCTGACCCACACTGAATGCATACTCGTCTTCTGATTCAGACTCAACGGAATAAACTTTTCCTTTTTCCCCCCAGGTCTTTTTATTTTTGCCTGGCTGTCGGGTTTTGCAGCAAACGGCAAAATGTCCATTGTTCCCGCATTTAGTGCATTTTTTTATCTCGTGCTGGGCACTGTGGGTCTTTCGAAAAATGTCCGACACGAGCACATCGAAAACATTTCAAGTTGTGTCCCGATTCACGTTTTGTTTTCGGTGTGTAATCTTTTCCACTGGCACCAGAACTAACCTGATTTACCGCTGCCTCTGCATCATTTTGCGCAGAACCCATTTGCTTAGAGTGTATTTCTGACATTTCCATTGTAGCTGCAATGGTTCTCAAACTATCTAATGTCAGCGAGTGACCCTTCTCAAGCAATTTTGTTCTCAGTTTTTGTGACCTACATTTTTCGATCACTTGGTCACGAATCCGTTCATCTGTCGACTCAAATTCACATAAAACTGCTTTTTGTCTAAGTCTTGTTACGAACTGTTCTACTGTTTCACTATCTTCTTGTTTTATCTGACGAAAACTGTACCTTTCATAAGGGACATTTATTTTTGTCTCAAAATGTTTTATTCAAGGTATTTACCGTTTTCAAGTAGGCGTTTTGTCCGTCTTCCTCCGTCAGTGAAGAAAATGTCTTGTACCTCTTGTCCGGCACAATGTAATAGCAAGGCTTTTTTCTGTGTATTTTCCTTGACGCCTTTGCCGACAACGAAAAGTTCAAAGCTACGATGCCACCGCGTCCATGCTTGACCCAGATGTGTGGGGTCGCCATGTGCGTCGAACTTTTGCATTCCATTTAGTTCAATTTCCGACATTTTCAGCTCGTCTGTAATACTTCACCAGTTCACTGAAAGTTCCAATTATTTTCCTCGTCGCCAGTTGTAGTGACACCTGACACAGATACCGGATTAAATCTCAAAGAACACACGAATTGAATCAGCTTAAAAAGCAACGTGTTTAATGGCCGACAGCTTACTCGGAAAACCCCTAAACAGATAACAGTATGAACATGTGCTTTGAGAGCGGTAAGATGGTGCTCAGGGTTATGTCCCCTGAATCAGTCACTAAATGTATACTGGCAATATGCTACAAAAGGGAAGCAGCCTGGTCGTTTCATCAGACACTCTGAGACAGCGGGAACTCCCACCCATCGCACGAGGGCCGATGATGATGAGGATTTCGCCCTAATTCAACAGTCAAATTCCGACGACAAGACCTTGGGCCAGATTTTGTACGACGTGGAGAGCAAAGTACACTTCGCGGACGAGCCCATAAATGTTCCTAGCGATCTCTTACAGGACGCCCATCCAGTGAGTGATATCTATCAGCGCCATTGGCACATGATATGCCACTGTTTCCACCGTCATCGCCCTATTCAAGATATCTACAATTTCCGACTGACCGACCTCGCCCGTCTACGCAGGAAGCCATCTTCAATGACCAACGTACGGCCTTCAAATTAAATGTCGCCCAACACCAAGAGGACAGCGGATAGGGTCACCAATGTTACGTTCTTCGTGGCTAAACTGGTCAACCCTCTCGGCTGAATGCGTCACCCGTGCACTGATGAATAGCCTAACATGCCGTATATACTCTCTACGTCTACATGCTGATCGTTGACTTGAGCTCAGTAAACACTTGTACCTAATGTGACGGTGCGTTAAATAATAAAACATGGTGTTTGATATTTCAATTTGTTTTGTTGTGAACGTACTAAACATACCCAGGGCGGCTCCCCCAGCCTGGGTATGATGTAACGTTGGGGATAATAAACTGAATAAACATTGCTGAGCTTGTTGTTATTCACGACAACCGCTATCCGCTATACTTGGATGAAATATATACCCCCATGAGTTATAGTGCCATGCACACTTCCGAAACTTCCCTTTTACTACTACTGCACAACTGCACATGTGCAGAATGACGTCATTTCCACGACCCAGTCCCTCCAATCGGAGCCACGAGTGCTTCACATTGATACCTCTCCGATTATAATACAGCACAGATAAGGTATAATACATCAAAAATATGGTATAATGCATGACAGTCCAGTTATAGCCCGTGGGCTGAGTAGGCGATGGGTGGGAGTTCCCGCTGTCTCAGAGTGTCTGTTGAAACGGCCAGGCCGCTTCCCTTTAATAGCACGCTAGCTGGTAATCTATTTTTAGCACACTCAGTTCAACTACCCACAAGTCGAGGACCGAGATGTACTGGTGTACGACTGAGCCGCATTGCGCGCGCGTGTGTGTGTGTGTATGTGTGGGCATTGTATTTTACATCTCGGACCTTGTCAACATCCGGGTTTCCCAGTGGGTTTTTCCTGTCGTTCCTCTGTCCACTATCCGGGTACTGTGGTTTTACATCCGGGTCCCCATCTTACATCCAGGTTTTTCCATGTTCACTGTCACGTGACCGGAAATGACCTTTAACCATTGACATGATGTAAAGGCTAAATTCTTTTGACCATTGACAGGCGAAATTGGTTCTTATTGACCTACTTCCGACAAGGGGCGCCACCTGTCTTGTGACAACTTCCGGTTCCGGCCACGTGACCGGAGGTGTCCTTTGACCCCTGCCCATCATTGTTAATATCCGGCATCGCAGTTTATGTTGCATATATAATACCAAATATAACCATTTAGGTAACTTCACCCCCATACAGAAAACGATACGATCTTTTCAAATAAATAAATCTTGATATTCTACTTTGCATATTCATGTTGAATGTTACTTCAGCGCTTACTAGCAAATATATTTGTATCCTACATGTGTTCGGCTAACCAAAAAAGAATCATTTAAACCATTTTAGGTAACAACTTTGATAAGAATACGAGTTCATATGAAAATTGTAGATGATCCCTTAGTGACGTCACAATCAGTAAATATTAGAAGTTTACTATATTGGCCTGATTCTCCGGCTCATGTTGAATAAAAAGATACCTCATTTCAATCAATTGGGATACAAATTCAATACAAAAGTTAGGAACATTTTAGCAACCCCACCTCTACTATTCATTGCATAAGTAACATAGTGCTATGTTATTTATCCATGTTTGTGCTAGTTTACAACATTGGAAATATTTCAATGTATTGAAGCACAAAATACAAATAAAAACAACATATTAAACCAGGTTACATAGATAATGTTGCAGAAATATGACTAGTTATTAGTATTGCTTGTAGTTAGTCAATTTTGACATTTTTTTTCTTGAAATTTGGAGATGGCCCCTTACTGACGTCATAATATTGAAATATTAGAACGTTTGCTGTTTTGGTCTGATTCCTCCGTTGATACTGAATAAAAAGATATCTCATTTCAAGCAATTGGACAAAAAATAAAAAAGTTAGGAGCATTTTAGCAACCCCACCCCTACTATTCATTGCATAAGTAACATAGTGCTAAGTTATTTCTCCATGTTAATGCTATTTTACAACCTCGGAAATATTTCAATGTATTGAAGCACAAAATACAAATAAATACATGTTAAACCAGGTTACATAGATAATGTTGCAGAAATATGACTAGTTATCAGTATTGCTTGTAGTTAGTCAATTTTGAAATTTTTTTCGTGAAATTTGGAGATGGCCCCCTACTGACGTCATAATACTGAAATATTAGAACATTTGCTGTTTTGGACTGATTCCTCTGTTTATGCTGAATACAAAGATACCTCATTTCAATCAATTGGACAACAAATAAAAAAGTTAGGAACATTTTAGCAATCCCACCCCCTTACCGTAAACGCAAAATAAAGGCGTCCGGTGCAATATTTAACTTCTCTGATATGCCAGTTCATCCCAATTGCTCGCGTGTTAACATATATTTTCTTCTTCGGTACATTCCAAAGTACTAAAAGATGATAGTTTCTGAGAGTGGTGGGGGGGGGAGGGGGGGGGTGCAAGGTGGGCCTACTCAGCCCACGGACTAAAACTCCTCCTCGTAATCCACGTACCATTGGTTATTCCAAAGGCTTTCTCGAGATTGTAGTCCACCTAGAAATATCCATACGGCGTTATTTTACACTGTTTACGTGGTGCAGAGGAGACATCAACTTATTAATGCTTTTGCGCAGCTTCGTTTTTAGATGTTCCGGTTTCAATCTATGATGACGTATAAGTAGTATACACCGAGCATTTCGAGCCAAAACCCCCCCACTGCGCATGCGTGTGACGTCACAGCGACCTGTTTTGGGGCGGGATTGGGGCGGTGTGCGCAGGAGTGTTGTGCGCAGGTATGACGTCACTTCCGGTTTGGGTGAATGGGGCGTGACCTTGGGGGCATGTATTTCTCCGCGGTGATGCGGTCTGGCGGTGATGCGGTCTGCCTCCGCGGACCGAAAGTAGTCCCAAACCCGTGGGTTTTCGTGGAAGTGTTCGGCAATCTGTAGGGACCGCTAGTGGACCGATGGGGTCGAGTGAGGTATCAAAGTGAAGCATTCGTGAAGGGGCATTTGATGGGCTGGGTGTGGGGTTGAACTAGCGTCATTCTGCGCATGCGCGGTGGTCCAAGGGTATGGAAATAAACGTTTCGGGAGCTAGGGGAGTTACTACTGGTCCAGTGGGGTCGAGTGAGGTATCAAAGTGAAGCTTAGGTGAGGGGGCATCTGATGGGCTGGATGTGGGGTTGAACTAGCGTCATTCTGCGCATGCGCGGTGGCCCAAGGGTATGAAAATAGCCGTGTTGGGAGCTAGGTGAGTTACTACTGGTCCGATGGGGTCGAGTGAGGTATCAAAGTGAAGCCTAGGTGAAGGGGCATCTGACTGGACTAGCGGGTTTGAACTAGCGTCATTCTGCGCATGCGCGATAGTGGAAATAGCCGTGTTGGGAGCTAGGTGAGTTACTACTGGTCCGATGGGGTCGAGTGAGGTATCAAAGTGAAGCCTATGTGAGGAGGCATCTGACTGGACTAGTGGCTCGAGCGTTGTCACCATTCTACGCATGCGCAGGCAGGGAATTGTGGGAAAAGTGTATGGAAATAGACGTTTTGGGATGTAGGTGAACCACGAGTGGGCCGAATGGATCGAGTGAGGTATCCATGTGAAGCATTCGTGAAGGGGCATCTGATGGGCTGTGTGTGGGATTGAACTAGTGTCATTCTGCGCATGCGCGGTGGCCCCAGGGTATGGACATATACGTTTTGGGAGCTAGGGGAGTCCCTAATGGTCCAATGGAGTTGTATGAGGTATCCATGTGAAGCATTCGTGAAGGGGCATCTGATGGGCTGGGTGTGGGGTTGAAATAGGGTCATTCTGCGCATGCGCGGTGGCCCAAGGGTATGGAAATAGACGTTTTGAGAGCTATTGGAGTCCCTAATGGGCCGATGGAGTTGAGTGAGGTATCAAAGTGAAGCCTAGGTGAGGGGGCAGCTGATGGGCTGGGTGGGTGCATGTAAAATTTTTCCTGAAAAAAAAACGGAACACGGACTTTATCGAAAAATCCGGGAAAATGCCTATATGGGGTATGGGGGGTATATAGGTCGCCGGGCTTAACGGGGCTTGCCTATCAATAGAGTTATCTCCCCCTAGTTCCAGGGTGGGTGTATGTAAAATTTTTCCCGAAAAAATACGGAACACGGACTTTATTGTAAATTACGTGAAAATGCCTATATGGGGTATGGGGGGTATAGGACCATCCTGGGAAACCTACTTCTAGACATTTGCGGTATAGGTTGTGGGGTCTCGTTTTCTTAGTCCCGTCATTTAGAACATGATAGGAAGTGTCCCGGAGCGAATCGGTGAAATTTTTGAAAAAGTACGATATAGCCCCATATAATCCCATACTGGGATATAGGATCAATGTTTGTCCCCCTGTGAAACCTACTTCTATACATTTGCGGTAGGGTTGTTTGGATTTGTTTTTCACGTCTCGTCATTTAGAACACGATAGGAAGTGTCCCGGAGCGAAACGGTGAAATTTTTGAAAAAAGTCACCGAGGCCTGGGTAGGCCCATAGGCCTATACTGCATGGCTATGGGTGTATAGGTCCATACGGGGTGGACGTTTTGGAGTCTAGCGTTCCCTAATGGGCCAATGGGGTCGTGTGAGGTATCAAAGTGAAGCATTCGTGAAGGGGCATCTGATGGACTGGGCGTGGGGTTGAAATATCGGCATTCTGCGCATGCGCGGTGACCCAAGGGTATGGAAATAGACGTTTTGGAGCTAGGGGAGCCCCTAATGGTCCAATGGGTCGAGTGAGGGATCAAAGTGAAGCATTCGTGAAGAGGCATCTGATGG
>JAVTVY010002811.1:0-32562 GCA_036873755.1 Hanleya hanleyi | reverse complement strand
GAAGAATAAATCTGAAGGCGGACCAGAAGATAGTCCTGTCTGCATTAGAACAGTACGTTATTGATTTGTCTAAGCGAGAAAAAGTTGAACCTACAGTACTCGCTGATTGGCTGGACCTCACCAAGAGCAAGGTCGTTGAAACAATCCGCCATATTGACAGAAGTACTCTTCCCAAGCAAAACAAGTACTGAGAAACCTCAATTCGCAAGAAGTTCTAGCAAATCTCCAGAGTAAATTCGTCATAGTTCCAGCAGACAAAGCTCCGAATAATATAATATTCATATGTAAATATTACTATTACCAGGTGCTGGTTAAAGAATTGAGTGTAGACATATCTTCATCAAATACGTCTACTTACTCCCAAACTGCATTTACTCTGGACGATTTATTTAACAATCACAAAAAGTTTCTCAGGGAAAGAGGTATTTGTCTTCCAACCAATCATAACGACATATCAAAACTATACTGGACTCCCAAAATGCATAAATCACCATACAAAGCTAGATTCATAGCTGGTTCTAGAAGCTGCACCACCAAGCTTCTTTCAACCCTATTGACAAGGGCCCTTCAGGAGGTAAAAGCATTTTGGGAAAGGTATTGCGCCACTATTTCTAAGAACTCTGGCGTTGAATGTATGTGGATATTGAAAAACTCAAAATGTCTTACAGAAGAACTTGATGCTAAAGGTCACATACCGTACAGACATGTATCCACATGGGATTTCTCGACTCTATACTACAATCCCTCATCAGGACCTTATTGACCGTATAAATTCATTAATAGTATCTGTGTTCAAGAAAACTGATCGTAGATATATTAATGTCGGAAGCCATAAAGCATTCTTTAGCTCGACTACATACAAGAGATATCATTCATGGATGTTTCTTTGTTTATAGAGTTGCTTGAATTTCTCATTAAAAATATCTATGTGAAATTTGGCAACACAATATATCAGCAGCATATAGGTATTCCAATGGGTACTAATTGTGCACCCCTGTTGGCTGACCTGTATCTGCTCTCTTATGAATATGACTATATGCAGGCGCTTTCAAAAACTATTTTGATAAACTATTTAGCGGATTCACAAGATTACCTCATACAACTATTACCATGGACTTTATCGCTAACGAGGGTCCAGATTTCGATCTGTATTTCAAGTCAATTTCTCTCTCAATTACCTCATACAACTATTACCATGGACTTTATCGCTAATGAGGGTCCAGATTTCGATCTGTATTTCAAGTCAATTTCTCTCTCAATGTCGATTCACGTAAGGAGAAAATCAATCGCCTAATCAATTTTTTACTACTAACATTTACTTTACATACAAATAATTTAGCTCCTAGTTAAAATCATAGCAAGAAAGCTCCAAGTACATACACGTGAAAGTATTATTAAAATAAAATTCTGGTTTGCCTATCGACCAATCAAGGCGCATTGCGTTGGATCTGAGTAATTATTATTTACTTTTCGTGTACAAATATACAATCACTTGAATGTCCCTACTCAATACAACATTTTCTTGCTTTTCATTCACTATACATGCATGCGTAATTATGAAATAAGTCGATATTTCAATTTGATAAGTAAAGATGCCGCGTGGAACTTTTTACTTAATTATATCTGTAATTATTTGCGTTTCTGTGCGGTTTTGTTTACTTATGAACATTCAAATCGATTCCTGTCATTATTCAGCAAACACATCCTGCCACTTAATGCAAATACACTCTGCTTTACACTGTTTGCATGTTGCTGGCTAAGGATGTTCATGACCTCGCAAAGAGTGGGATTCTATCCATATCTTTGTAATGCATAAGGAAAGCTAGTTTCGAACGTTTTTTTTCAATGCCACTTTGTTGAAAAACGCAACTATCAACTTCTTCGAGTGTTTGCATTAAACTTGCCAAAACAGATACGATGTTTCCTCTCTGCAAAATATAGATATCCTTTCATCGTAGGTTGACATAGCCCTATTTAAAGTTTAATAATCGTATTTCTGGAGCAAAGGAACGTGAAACGTTTGTCATTCATGTACATTATTCATCTTGAAAAAAAATCTAATGTGCAGTCATAGCTCGGACGTGAGAGTGTAACATGTGTTTAAATTCAATACTTAGGCCTTAAAATGCCCAATCGAAGTAACTTTGAAATACTAAAGCATAGTTTCACATATCAACTAAAGCGAGGAAAATGTTCGATAAAGAACATTCAAAGCAAAACTTTTCACATCATTGTGACATCAATGCGACGTTATTGTGACATCATTGTGACGCTATTGTCACATCATTGTGACGTTATTGGAATCTAATTTGTTTACTGACCAAATGAAACAATTTAAGACATCGTTCAAGCAGGTTGTATAACGCCTCTCGTGGCAGTGGTTCAAATGTACATGTTCAAAGTGCATCGTGGTGGATGGCTAATTGTCGCCATCTTTGAGGAGAATGATGTCACGATTACTAGACTCTTTCAGTTCTGGACGATAATATGACCTGGATTTGAAACTAGTACAACAGATGATGGTTCCGCACAAAATTCCGCTGAATGTCACTGACTTCCGTTCCGGGATACCAACAAAAATTAACGAACTGCTGCTTGCTGGTTTGACATACGCCTACAATAGATCGGGCTGGTACGGAACTAATTCCTATCATCCTGGACTGTGGGATAAGAATAAAAAAATTATATTAACCACATAATAATACAAACGGGCAAAGGATCCATTGTTGGCAAGCTACAATTAGGAAGGTGAATTGAAGCAGATGAGACATCTATGGGTCCTCTTCTGTGCGTTTTAACCTATTGGCAGGTTTGGATGAAGGTTTCGGTTCATTAGATTGAGGAGAATGCAGAATGAACGTCGTTTGTCCATTGCAAACAGTAAACGCTGTAATCTGAGAAGAAATCCCGGACATTCAGCTGAATACATCCCAATAATGATAGGTGATTCTGGGAGTGAGTTGTATTTCTGTAACTGAGACACGCCAATTTGGTTGTGATTGTCACCGTTAACGTGGACGCGGTCACACGGTTCGTAGCACTGACTTGAAGAGAATCATCTACATGAACCGATAATGATGGATAATAACTCAGTGAACTTACCAGATTACAGTTGTGAGCGTAAGATGTAATCGATGCCTTAATGAGGGAGAAAGGGTGAAATATTAGTAGACTTCGGTAATGTCCGACACAGAAGTTCAAGAACATAAATAGATGCCGAAAGACCATACCATGATCATCTATTCCTACATCCCCTAAAGAAAGCTTATATGTCGAAGCAGGTGAAGTTCCTTTAGAGCTTCGAAGAATTAAACTGTCCCTGCAATATATCACAAAATTGCGATCAAATCACTCAAATCCTGCATATAACTGTGTTTTCAAACCTCAGATCGTGGATCTCTATTTAAAGCAACCCTCCATGATTCCACCTCTTGAAATTCGTATGAAACGACACATTATAGCAGCTGGTATTAAGCTTAGTCAAATTTTATCTAACAAGCTCTTACCAATTCCACCATGGCAGTTAGCGCAACCAGAAGTACATATTACACTAACGAAATATAAAAAGACCCAGCTATTTAATTTGGTCTGCTGAGAGAAAAATACAGATTACATCAGGCTATTTATTATACAGATGGTTCTAAAGATGGTGAGAGAGTAGCATGTGCTATTATCTTTGATTCCAAAACTAAAACCTGTCGACTGCCAGGTAAAAGTTCGATATTCACTGCAGAAGCAAAAGCTATATTGTTGGCTTTGGCAGGCATTGCGTCCACTATGCCATATTCTCAGATTCACTGTCATGCCTCCAAGCGATTAAAAGTGGAACTTCGACTCATTTCACTATCTTGGCTATTTGGTGCTAATACTGTTATATGGAATATGGAATAGGTCTTTGGATTATGGACGCGGATATTCCTTAATAGACGAAGGCTGAATTATGAATGATGGACCAGACGCTTGTAATTCTACAATTATATGACTGTAGATTTGATCAACAGATAGATATTGTGCTTTGTTGGTTGCCTGGTCACGTTGGCATCAAAGGTAATACTGAGGTTGATAAAATGGCCAAGGCAGCCCTAGATGATGAGGTTGATCCTGTTGGAATCCCATATAGCGATTTCAGACCCTCTATCTGTACTTATGTGAGACGGCTGTTTCAATCTTTATGGGATGCTGTGAATAATAGCAAACTTCATGAGTTCAAAAAAACTGTTGGCTATACTCATCTGAACAGCCAGAAACGTTTCGATCAAACCATGATCAGGCGATGTAGAATCGGCCATACACGATTAACTCACGAACATTTACTGAAAAAAGAGCCAGTCTCAAGGTGTATTCCATGCCACGAAGATCTCACAGTGAAACATATTCTTATCGACTGTATAGATTTTAAGATTGTGAGAGCTTTTTTTTATCAAGCGAGTACTTTGGAAGATCTTTTTAGTCGGGTCAGAGAGAAATGTATCTTGGGTTATTTGAGAGAAATCGGTTTGTTAGGTTCTTGGCTTGGGTACTTTTGTTTGATTGTCGCTATATAGCTGAAATATTGCTGAACGCGACATTAAACCTTAATTCTCTCTCTCTCCTAGCTGTGTATATTAGAGCTATCTGTATGTCACAGTCGGAGAGTACACGCTCAAGACAAATTTCAGACGAGAAGCTTGTCCTTGGGGTTGTCTATCTGTCTTGTGTCACGACGGGTACAAAGCCCTATATCATTATATTTAACTGTACCACGAACAGGATATGTCGTTACTTTATGTTTGATCAAATCCAGTACTGATTCTTGCTTCGTGCAAATATTTAAAGAACCTTACAGTGTGCATTACCCATATTTATCGATATATCATAATGGATTTTATGATCGATCAATCAAATTGGCAAGGTTTTCGCTACCAGTATATTATCGTATTTATTTTTCCACTCCTTTATTTGTCGTTGAGACCTGAAATCAATTTCAACGAAAAAATGCCAGTCAATTGCTACTTTTAAGCACGCACTCGCTGTTGATTATAGGATTTAAGGTACGGTATCGATTTTCGACATAAGTGTTACCATTGAACGACCCAGATAGCGTTCAGCACCTCGACCTTACGATGATTAACGGCTAAACCTACTCTCCATTCAGAGCTACTACAAGAAACAAACAACGCTTAAGTTTGCATATTCCTTTGTGTTTCAAGTTTTTGCTTCAGCTTCCAACTCTTATTAAAGCTTTCGAAGTCAAACAATTCAAACAAATATAGATAAAGGCTACATATATAGATAGGCTTCATTTCATTAGGAATCATTCTTGTGAAGAACACACATGGCTTTGAACCATCATGGGTAGAGTACACTTTCTCGTGAAATGTAACATAACAAACACTCCCCTTTGGGGCTGGAAAAGGATCTCGTATGTCTTCTATGGGGTATGTTTGAAGTGCCGGTAATAAAATGTTAGCTATAAAAATAATTGTTGTATACTCTGAGTAATTTCAAAGGCATTGAGTCTCAGAACTCTCGAATATAAGGGCCGTGGAGCAGCGTATTCGTGGAAAACGTCAATTTTGAGATGATTTCTCTCTGCAAACAATCGACAAAGACGAAAGATGATACATGTTAAGACTGTGGAAATAATATTGAGACCCTTGAACACTTGCGTATATAAACAACGGGTATGTCCGGAAATATGAGAGAATCCTGTACTTTGTGATAAAAGCAAGAAACTACACACCGTGAAGTTACAGGCAAAATCACTCAAAATAATATCTGATTTATAGTTCAAAGTTACAAACTCCCCCTAAATTTACCTTGATTAGTACCAAAAAAAAAAGAAAAAAACCTGGATGGGGTTTATGGCCCCTAGGTGGACTTTTAATTGCATCTAGCCTGGGGGATTATGCCCCACCTCAACCAAACTTTTCCAAGTAGCCCTGGAATGGAAAAACAGGGCTGAAAATTACCGAGTTTTCCGTAAATCATATTGGAGTCATTTTGTGATTATTTGCTTAATTCTGGGTTCAGAGGATCTTCGATAAATCCAAGATAACGGACATGAGCTTTCGCAAGAAAGTCGCGTTTTTGGTCATATATTTGTATTTGCGAATACTTTGCCTAAAGTAACATAATTCGAATTATTTTAGTGAAACCCTTTTATTTCTATTTTTTATATAGAAAAGAACATTCAGTCGAAAAATAGATCGAAAAGTGGCCCGCCCCCTGTACAGACCTTTTGGTCTTTGATATATGTTGGCATTTGTGAGAAGTTGATACTGGGTCGACATCGAGTCTTACAGAGTAGTCTTTTGTGTTAAATGCCGTCATTTTCATCTGACGACGATACAGCTCACCAAACCCCAGTGTATGATTTGTTACAGCGACACAGCTCTCCAATTACCAATATACGAGTTGTCAGAGCATTTCCATCTTAGCTCTATATTTGTATCTAATACCGCTTATGCCGGTGCTAGGGGCCGTGTGGTCATGTCATCCAAGTTGCCACATGGGTACAATAAAAGCGTACCTGAGATACAACACATATCACGAATCGTTAACATTCTTGGTATGTGCTTTAGCATAGGCTAACGAGAAGACTATACTTTAGAATAGGTTAACCAGAAGACTATACTGCGAAGTCATGTGGCTCTGTCAGTATGTCGGCACCTCTTCCCACTTCCCTTATATGTGTTGTAAGTTTTTACCTGTATATGGCGAGATTCTGCTGGTGGGCGTTTCGTCCCCGAGGCCCGCCCCCTGTACAGACCTTTTGTTCTTTGATATATGTTGGCATTGTGGGAAGTTGATACTGGGTCGACATCGGGCCTTACAGACTAGTCTTTTGTGTTAAATGCCTTCATTTTCATCTGACGACGATACAGCTCACCAATTCCCAGTGTACGAGTTGTCACAGCGAACAGCTCTCACCATTTACCAATATACGAGTTGTCAGAGCATTTCCATCATAGCTCTAGATTTGTATCTAATACCGCTTATGCCGGTACTAGGGGCCGTGTGGTCATGTCATCCAAGTTGCCACATGAACAGGTACAATAAAAGCGTACCTGAGATACAACACATATCACGAATCGTTAAGATTCTTGTGCTTTAGCATAGGTTAACCAGAAGATTATACTTTAGAATAGGTTAACCAGAAGACTATACTGTGAAGTCATGTGGCTCTGTCAGTATGTCGGCACCTCTTCCCACTTCCCTTATATGTGTTGTAATGTTTACCTGTATATGACAAGATTCTCCTGATGGACGTTTCGTCCCTGAGACCCGCCCCCTGTACAGACCTTTTGTTCTTTGATATATGTTGGCATTTGTGGGAAGTTGATACTGGGTCGACATCGGGCCTTACAGACTAGTCTTTTGTGTTAAATGGCGTCATTTTCATCTGACGACGATACAGTTTACCAATTCCCAGTGTACGAGTTGTCACAGCGGAACAGCTCACCATTTACCAATATACGAGTTGTCAGAGCATTTCCATCATAGCTCTAGATTTGCATCTAATACCGCTTATGTCGGTGCTAGGGGCTGTGTGGTCATGTCATCCAAGTTGCCACATGAACAGGTACAGTAAAAGCGTACCTGAGATACAACACATATCACGAATCGTTAAGATTCTTGGTATGTGCTTTAGCATATGTTAACCAGAAGACTATACTGTGAAGTCATGTGGTTCTGTCAGTTTGTCGGCACCTCTCCCCACTTCCCTTATATGTGTTGTAATTTTTACCTGTATATGACGAGATTCTCCTGATGGACGTTTCGTCCCTGAGGTCTGCCCCCTGTACAGACCTTTTGGTCTTTGATATATGTTGGCATTTGTCGGAAGTTGATGCTGGGTCGACATCGGGCCTTACAGACTAGTCTTTTGTGTTAAAGGCCGTCATTTTCATCTGACGACGATACAGCTCACCAATCTCCATTGTACGAGTTGTCACAGCGAAACAGCTCACCAATTACCAGTATACGAGTTGTCCGAGCATTTCCATCATAGCTCTAGATTTGTATCTAATACCGCTTATGCCGGTGCTAGGGGCCGTGTGGTCATGTCATCCAAGTTGCCAAATGAGCAGGTACAATAAAAGCGTATCTGAGATACAACACATATCACGAATCGTTAAGATTCTTGGTATGTGCTTTAGAATAGGTTAATCAGAAGACTATACTGTGAAGTCATGTGGCTCTGTCAGTATGTCGGCACCTCTTCCCACTTCCCTTATATGTGTTGTAATTTTGGGAAGATCACTGACGTCAATTATGCGGCCATCTTAGACTGTGGAAGATGTTGACTCAAATATATAGTGCAGTAAACTTCAACTCCCCCCGCCCCCAGCCCCAGAGGTAACGAAATGTTTAGTGGGCGCATGCTGTGAGATCCTTCAAATTGCCCAGGCCAAAAGGTTATAATAAAAAACTTGTCACACTCCTGTATATATTATTGCTACAAAAATAAACTTTTCCCCAAAATTTAATATTCTTTAACATTTCAGCTGTCTATTAACAGGCTAATACCATTGGTGGTAAAATGGGGGGCGGCGGGATTTGGGACTCGTGATGAGGTTGTGACAGATATTTTCAATTTTCTGTATGCTGGTATATTTTTAAACAACATTAACACAAATCTTGCCACCATCCTTGCAAACGGGCATGGATGACCTGAATTAGAATCTGAAATAGGTATCTGGGAAACTTTGCGCGGTTATTCTGCGCGGTAGTTTATAGATTAATAAACAAAATGAAGAAATACTTCATGCAGAAAATAACACATTCACCAGAGTGTTAACGTATATAAAAGGTGGTTTCATTGAGGGTTTCTGTCCATCCGAATTGTGTATTGTTATATCTCAAGCAAAGTGAATCTAAAGTAGATTGGAAATGTTTCTGTGAATCTCTATTTGGACAAATCAAATGTTTACCTTGTCCTCCTAAAATGTCTGAGACCTAAAGAGCAAGAGTTTTAGAGACAGCAATGGGTGAATATGTTTTTCTCATAATGAGTCAACAAATTGTAATACTTCTTATCATTATTTATTATCATTAATGAGCTCTATGGAGTATGGAGATATCTGATATCCAATGTTTTCATAATGTGTATTATTATTATATCTCCTACCAGAATTGTTAATCCTGATTGACCAGATCTCAATCACATTATGTTCTGTAATTCCTGATTGCGCAAGGTGTCGAGGCAATAGCTCAGGTCTATGGAATAGTCCATTATACCTCACTCCCGTGTTTTATGCAACTAAATCAATACAAACGAGAAAGCCTGGGTGCAATCTTATTGCAATAGACGGTACCATATGTGCTCATTCTCACCAGTCGAATAGGGAACACAAAACAGAACTTACTTAAGTATCATTTGCTCTATATATTATGCAGTTTTGCCGAGTGTGAAATACAGAAGGTGCAGAGAGAAGGCCTTTCGTACATGTACATCTGAATTTAATACATGAAAATATCATGAAAATACATTAAATTATATCAATGTCATCACTTAGGAAATTATATTACAGATATTTCAACAATTCAATTAAACTACGTATATTTCTGTAGGTGTGAAGTAATATGAACCATAAGGGGGAGTGCATTGGCATATTGCATGTGAATTAAAATAATCTGGACTCGACCACTCCTTAAGCTTTGAGTCCAGAGTCTAAACTAGCCATGTGACAGTTCCCGTACTTCCTGAGTTTAAATCATTTTAGTTGACTAGAAGATAACCATCCGGCATCGCATGGTCACGATTAGTTGAGCGTTGAAATCTGTAGTCGCTGTCGTTAGCGAAATACCCTTTTTGTAAACAGCCATTTAAAATGAGTGGCTGTATATGAATTTTAACATGTCCGTGAAGCTGATCTAGTCAAGAGGTCAGGTTTCCTGATCCGGTGTTCAAATCCTTCTATTTTCTAATCTTTTCTGAAGTCAGAAGTCGAAGAAGATATCCGCGATACAATGCAGTGACGACAGAAGGGACCTCTCGTCAAATCATCTAACTCCACGTGCGGATGATAAGCAAATTCCATGAGCGTCTTCTTCTGAACCTGAGATTTGTCGCAAAGATGCGGTAACAATGATACAGCCATTCGGGATGGGGAACCACGCTGAAACTTTAATCCTGCCAGGACCACCTTGACTTTATAGTTCATCATATTGGGGTCATTTTGGGACTGAATAGAGGATCATGAGTAAATTCAAAATGGCGATCAAAATGGTTCCTCAAAAGTAATGTTTTCGTCATTTGTCTTCAATATATATACTTTTCTGTCAAGAAAATCTATTTCATTTCATATCAGATTATTCAAGCAGTTATCTTGGATTTTTTACATTTTCTGGTAGACCTTACACAAGGTAGTTTCAGCCTCCTAGCTCAAAGGGTGAGAAGAATATTTCTTGCAAATTAGAGATGTTAAGATGCCGAAATTTCAAACCATCCATTTTAACGTAGCTTCAATAGTTTTCCCGCTATTCTCAAACGTAATTCACCCAAAGTTGCGAATTTACGGGTTTGTGGTAACGGATTCTTCATGATTTTATGATCGCCAACCATCAGGCCAATCATGCTCAATCTTCACACACATATTAGTCAGGACGAGAACTAATATTGATTCTGATTGCTCCGATGGTTTGGTGGCCATCTTGGATTTAACCCTACTCTTCTAGCACCACCGAAATAATTGACTCAAAGCTTAGAACATATGATCAATGGATCAGGGCTGCCCCGCAAAGGAATGGTCGCGAGGGACCAGTCAAAATGGTAACGGATTCGGACGAGGACGAAATATATGTTATATTATATGGTGATCACGAAAATGCAAACATTTTGCTCCTGGGTCACTTTGTCAGAAAATCAACACGTCTTGAAAAGGCTATAATTCTGGAACTACGGGAGGTACAGTGTTGCAGTTTGTTATTCTGAAGGCGCAGCTAGTTTCGAAGTACTATTTCAATGTAGCTTAAATATTATTCCAGATTTTCACAAATGTAATTCATCCAAATTTGCGAATTGATGGAAAAGGTGCCGTTTCGTTGACCCCTTTAGGCAACATCTGCCGAAGAAGAGAATTGTTCATTTTTATGCCACTGTTGTGACGAATAATAAATAACTAACAGTGACATGTGATTGGAATGTGATATATGTTAAAAGAGTTTAGTTTCCCTGAGTATTCTTACATTAACCAGGTTTCCCCATGTCAAGGCCTTTACTTCATCAGACGTCCACGATGCTCATCCATTAACATCAGATGAGTTGTTTGAGCTGATCTGTCCTCACAGCTCCCTATCTAGCGTATCTAATTCCGCTTAAGCCGGTGCTAGGGGCCGTGTTGATACTTCATAGTCTCGGCATGAACATCTGCAATAAAAACGCGATTGAGATATTAAGGCTACGTCCGAGAATCCACCGAATTCTCGGGTCTGAATGTTAGGTGTCGACGAATGCGTTCCTGTGGAGTCATATGGTTGCTTTTTAGTCGCCAGACGTCATTTTTCCCACTTCTTGCATATCGCTCCCTTTTATGTTGTCCTATCATTAGACTTTCTAATTGAAATGTGAATTAACCCACTTATATACCAGGCTCGGGTTATGTAACATTTAATGACTCCACCCCGCCATGTGTGTCTGTGTGTGTGGGGCGGGCGGGGGGCGGTTTACTTCACTAACAGAATGATATTTACCGTTATAACATCTTCAAATAGACACTGTGTGTTGTGGCATTTTGCACAAACTTCCTGATTCACACATTGAATGCCCTGCAAGTTGATCGCATGGCGCTTCAAGACCAGATGATCTCGATTGACACATGTTGAATTATTGCACAGGTGCCTGACCTCGATAACGTCGCTGGCACCATCGTGCTTTGGCAGATCTAAAGCTCTAACGCTATTTTTGTAAGCTAGCTCTTCCCATCCAGCATACGAACTTGAAGTCAGCGTACACCCGCTCCCTTTTCCCCGCTCCATGCCAATTAAGGCAACCATATCTACCAGTATCAGGGATACAAATCTGTATGCGCCCTCGAGAACCATTCATCCATGATGGCAGACATTTTGAAAAGCGAAAAAACAAACTGCGAAAAAAATACACCGTTTTCCATTTAGATCGGAAAATTCTATTAAATTTCCTGACTTATTATCTAGTAAATAAGGGAATCTCGCCTAAAAAAGCTTCTCTCAATTTTCAAACCTGCTAATGGCACATCACACCCAAAAGCCTTGCATTTCCGCTCAAAAACATAAAAAATATCAGCAAAGCTTATGTTCTGAAATTTCGAGGTACAGCCCATGAAGATTTGGTGGAATATCTCCAAGACTTGTTTTCAGCATGGTAACCCATCTTTGTACTCCGTACTGACAGTTGTACCCATTGTTATACGACCATTGCTATCAACCATGTATACGCAGATAGAGTGTATATAAATGTGGGGCAGGACTATATTTGAATGAATATATAAATCGACCATGACCAGAGCCGGCCTTATTCCACAGCTACAAAGTGTATGTTTTGATCTTTATACTTGTGGTCGATCTTTATATGTTTACTTAGAGAAAAAACGTGTTTTCACCTGAAACCGCCGACATGTGGTACTTTTTATGTTAATCGAACAACTACCATCTTCGAACATGTTTTATTTTGGCCCTCCAGTCGTACGTCACTAGGGTCGAAGCGTCTCCTTAACGTACCACATCCTTGTAGGGAAAGGCAAAATCTGTATAGCGAACGGTAATCTTTTTATATAAGTGTTACCTACATGTAGCCTTGGCGAATACATATTTTAAGAATTAGTCAATTATAGAAAAGTGTATGGTGCATTCCCAGTTTGTAAAGCTTGTATTTCTATATCAGTTGCCGATAGCCAGATTCTAATATAACTTTGTGCATCTAACTGTGCCTAACCCAAAACTGGTGAACAGACACTGAATATTTACATTGTATTTCATGGACCCAGGATTACATCTATAACTGTAGAATGGTTTACAGATTCCAATCATTGCCGCTTTTTTTATTTCCCTCCGAAAATTGATTTTCCCAGAACTATTTTTCGTTCTATCTATATATGGATTTCACATTTAGTTCCATATTTGTCTCAGAATGAAGTAATTATCGACAGTATTAAGTCTATTGTACGACATACCACACCGATCCGAATTCCAATTTCCGGCAGAATTCCATCGATTCGCGGTAAAGTGTGCCTTGATCTCAGGGAAAATTGTGCAAAATGCGGAAGTTCTTATTCAGAAGCATTCGACCATACTCCCATTGATGAAAATTAACCTATCGAGTTTACTTTTATGGTTTATCTTCCGAGATTTCAACAAATCAAAGGTTTCACTCGCCCCACATAACAGATTATGATGCAAATAGCTTGAAGATATAGCTATAACAATGTCTTCAAACTATAAATTGGCGTAAAAAAATTGTTGTGGTGTTCTGAAGTACATATATTTTTACTTATCGATGGAACAGCGATTGGCAGAATGTTTGTATCATTATCCATAAACAATCTGTTGAGTATCTATTTTTACTTTGACAAGAGTCAGAAAGATTGCACGTGACATAAATGTCACCCGGCACTCACAGTATATACAATCATATACACAGTACAGATGCAAACAATTAAAAACACAATAGTGAATAGTGCAATATTAAAAAAACCCCTCGATAATAAGAATATAGCAGCCACCGACAATACCGGATAAGACCGTCAAAGCAGGCTGTCCGATTGCACAATTGGAATACAAGCTTCCACATCCAGACTGCCTTCATTTCCTGCGATGCCGACGTGGGCAGGTACACATTTCAGAGAGGGAACAATACCCAAAGCCCTGATTTCCGTGGTTACATGCTCAAATTCTTGAATTAGACCTTTAGTTCTTTATGGAGATTAATGCACTCAAAGAATCAATGCACACATCACTGAGCAAATGGGTTTGTTTTATATTAGCCATTGCAGTGACTTAATTATGGCTATTAACTCACATGAGTAGAGAGATATATTGTCAGGTAACTTGAATCCTTTCGGAATTTGCAACTCGGGGATAACGAGAGCTGATCCAGTGTTGCTGTTGATGTGTTTTAGTCCGTCTGTTAGATCTTTATGATATTTCGCCAGTTTTTGTCGAAGTATTCCAGTGTTACAGATTTAATGTAGTGTAGGCTTTCCTTCTTACTGGTCATACCATTAAGTGACAGATATACAGTTTGGGACCGTAGTTGCCAGGGAGTCAGTCTTTTCAATTGAACGTATGCTAGTCTTATATTTCCAAAACTATATTCCTTAATTAAGGAGTTTCATAACAAAGTAGCCGAGTGGTGTAGAGTGTTTTAACCATTTATCTTTAAGATATTCATATTCAGCTTGTAACATATGTGTTTTGGTCCAAGAGATATAATTTTCGAACAAATTTTAGAGATTGCTGGATTATGAATGACGGACTAGACGCTTGTAATTTGTGTTTCAGCATTTCAACACAGTTTACGCCAGGAATAAATAAGATGGATGGAATGGGTAACATAAGGCAGTCTTTTGTTTACTCCTGGATTAGTGAAGGCCAAACAAAGACACCTCCAATGGGTCACCTCAACATCACCTCTCTGTGACACGTACGGCGTATCAGATTGAGCACGTCGGTTCTCGTCAGATCACCGGAGTTAAGCAACGTTGAGCCCGGGCAATACTTGGATGAGTGACCGGATGCTTTACTGGCTGGGCTGATCAGTGGTCAGGATAATAGGAACTGTGAGCACTCTCGTGTTCGGCAAGATGTAGGCACCGTCGTGATATGGCTGAAATTTTTTTGAAAACGACGTTAAATCCTACTCACTTACTCTCACTTAGACACCATTTACGATGGGGAACACAGCTTGGTTATAGAAAGAAAAGATTTAACCAATTTGAAGCTTAGAAAGTAAACACACTTCATGAAAAGGTGGAGAATTACAAACAAGCTGATATACAATGCTAAAAGACAACCAATACATGTAATGAGCGGAATATGGGAGCTCAGAGTTCATTGAAAACTGTTGTCAGAAATCAGATGGTACACAAACGCTACAAACACACGGAATAGTATACTGTAGTAGAGTATAGTATTAAACGCGCTATAATTTTCCGCAAAACTGCTATATGGTATACTTGTCAAACAAACTGTGATCGCTAAAAACCGGGGACAAAAATCGGGTCAGCGAGTCAGCCACGTGATCCATGTGTGTCTGGGATTCTGCGAAGCGTCGTAGGGCCTAAATCATTAATAACACTAGCAAGTCAGCCACGTGATCCGTGCGTGTCTGGGATTCTGCGAAGCGTCGTAGAGCCTATATCATTACTGACGCTAGTGAGCCAGCCACGTGACCCGTGTGTGTCTGGAATTTTGCGAAGCGTTGTAGCGCCTATATCATAACTGACGTCGCCACAATTTCGTGTTCAGATTGTGACTGTTTCCACGTGGAGGTCAGTATCTGAGAACAACATGCAGAAATACATTTCTAAGGTCTTGGGTCTCACCAACCTGTAACCATCTGCAACTAAATGAGGGATTTCCCCGAAATGAACACCACGTGATGTCGTCAGTCAATCAGCTAAGCTCTACCGACGTAACCCCAACGTAACCTGCCATTTTCGAGTCATGTGCTGTTCTACTTGTTCAAAATTATAGATCTACAACACCTCTTGGATGATACGGAAGTTATTTATATATATATCTTTTGTAAGCTCAGCCAAGGTATGTTTCAGAAGTAGTATGAAAAGCCTGTAATTTATCAGATTTCTCGAGTCTGTTCTCCGCCGGATGAAGACCGAACAGTTTACGGTAAAGTATCGGATATCGCTCCGTAATAATGGCGACACACGATTCGCAAGCCATCTTATGGATGGCGTGTACGCAAATGGTCTCTCACCTAACTTATTCACCACGTGCTGTATGATACCAAATACCGCTGTGTACACAGTGTTATTCCCATCGGAGAGCTTATATAACGTCTTCGTGTTCATGATAGGTCCCGAGTAAAGCACGAAACCATTGTAAGTTTGACCCTCATCATAGCAGCTCAATAACACCCCAACAAATGGATTTACTAGATCTAAAATTTATGCAATTACCATTACTCCGAGATTACATTGCATTTGCAGACGCGATATGAATCTAGCTCAATATGACAGTATAATCCATATGCGTTCAGTCACATTTAGCTTCGCGATGTTATTTGAACTTCGAAGCACAAGCTTAATTTTCCAACCCGCAGGACATCTTCATGAAAATAATATGAGCCCTCAACAAATCGATTGTTGTTCTCCGTTTGACTGGAGGCGGCTTTTACCTGACTCCAAGAAACACGCTTTGACTTTTAGTTTCCTCTGTATTCGTATAAATATTTAATACGGCCGATCATGCAACCCATGCATCTTAATGAATAGTGGTAAATAGAAACATGACTGATGACATAGGGAAACTGCTGGTGCGTTCATCAACTAAGGATAATCTGCAATCAGGAGAAGCACACGGACGCTGACTTGCATGAAAATTTTATTAGGACTTACCTCAAATTCTCAAATTCTGTTGTAGACGGGAATTAAATGGTCGAATTAAAATGAATATGGCATGTGTGTGGATATCATACATTATTCCCTTAACAAATGTGTCAACTGACCACCGATTCTTTTCCGCGTGAAATGCTTGGCCGATACAACCATATGCGGTAGACCTTTGGGATTGTTCTAGTGCTTGAACTGGAAGATTTCAGAGCATCTGTCCCACCTATGGGCTTGTAATTCAATGTAATTAACTTAAATGTCTATAAACAACTCTCTTTCAAGAAAAGCTTAATCTACACATATGCGGATTAGCGTGTTAACTTTGGATGGATGAAACTAACATGAGAGAAGTATCAACCGAAGATTATGAAAACTTGTTCATTCGGGAAGTCCACGCCTCGTCACAGGCAGCTGTTTCCTCTTCCGCACTTGTGGCAAGCTCCCGTTAAGTTAACATTGAAAAAATACGGAAAACCCTCCATAAACATAAAACTAGGTATTCCAAGCCACTGTTTCTTACGTATATGTTGACGATATTCATTTCACAAAACATACGAAACTTTCAGAATTTTTCAGCCACCAGAAACAAATATATTCACCAAAACGAACGTTCGGCAATGTTAAAGCATACAAATCTTGTCTGTCAGTCAGCGGATGGAGGGAAATTTAAACAGCCATTATTTTGTTCTCGCTCAGGGTGGACTTCCCCAATATACTTATGCATCTGAAGAAGTAGATCTCATATCTTAGAAAGTTCATGCGAAATGAACCAGTTTCACTCCAGGTATCTCTACAACCGACAAGATTAAGGATTTGAGAGCCCGTCTCGGTGGAAGAATACGACAGAAAAGTATTCTATTCTCGCGAGTTTATCGAAGAGTGAAAATGCCGAGATTAAGCTTCTCGCATATATCAACAATTTTCGGCAGCCTATATTTAAAAAAATATCCGTTAATTTTCCTTAGAAATCCTACCATAATTTTTTTAAATGTTATTCATGGTCTATCTTAGAAAAAACATGAATATGCTCCATATTTGCTAGTGTTTTGCTCGATTATATTCTGATATGTGTATCGTGTGTAAAATCGCAGAATAATCCGCTCGGCTCCCAGAGACTAGTTTGTGGGGCTTGAAATGTCCAGAATAAGTATGTCCAGTTCCAGTTTGTGTGAAATGTTTAATCAAATTAAATTGTCCGAATATTTCAGGACTTATATAATATGCCTGATTCATTGTCGTAGTTGCGATGTAATTAAGAACAATATGAGTGTCCGAATTTTATGTGAACGGGCCTCGAGTCCTCAATGCATAAAACCTCACAGTATCTTCTCAATATCTGAGCAGTTAAATACTGATTATGTTTTGAAACAAACTCCCGCGTGGTGGTAAGCAAGTTGCTGATACTGCAGTTTACCACCCAGTTTCTTCGATGAACCCTGTAATCACAGGTTACCTGTACACGTTATCTCTCTGTAATTGATTGACACTGACAAGTTCATGACTTCGCAGAAATGACAAGTCATCATGCAAAACACCATCAATTAGTTACGCTGTACTGCTGCTCGCCAGTCTCTAATGGTAACCGAGGTCGTCAGGCCAGTTGGTGCATGTAACCTACTAATGTCATTTCCAAAGTGGGTGATATTTATATCCAATTATGTTTATGATGAAACTTTCTTGGTAAAGCACACATAGTAGTGTTGCATGGGCCAGGGACTTGAGCTTGCGTCCTCATGGTTTTGGCATGACGTAGCCGGGTTAATTAGAGCGCATACATGTTAAAGATTTGGTGTCAAACTTACATGCATAAGATCCGAAATTTTGTTGGCACATATCGCCCTTACAAATTCCCGCACTGATAATCGAAATACCAGTTCCATGTGGCGTCCTGATCGCCCAAGTGTTTACATAATTCTTCTGATACAATCTTCCTAGCTAAAAGCGGACAACGGTTTCATATGATTCCATCAAGACAAACTACGTTGATTAGATATTAAACTGATTAGGCTTGTGTTTACCTGGACGTTCTACCATGTAATAAAACGTCATAAATTGTTGGTTTGAATGAGACGCACACAGTGAAATGACCTTTTGGCCGATTTGCCAAGAAGCACGATCAAGTCATTAGCGTGTAATAACATAGGGGCATAATGGAAACAGCCAAACAGGCGGAATTGGATTCAATAACGCATTAAGTGGAACCTCGGATTAATAACAGATGATTCCAGCTACAAAGCATACACACTGCGTGCAGGGGTTATAGTTTGATAATGTCCTTCTCTGTACTGATTAATCTGTCATTATATTTGAACAAATCTCAGGCTAGGTTTATCGGATCATTACACCTGTACATAATGCTGCTGTGACCAGCGTCCAGTTTCATCAACATTGCCAATGTCGTCACCCTATTTTATGTACTGCGGTAGAATTTCAAGGCTTCATATACTGTGGTCCTATCGCATGAGCCGATTTTGTACTTACTCGTAGTACACCTGGTGTCAAAATCTGAGTTTGGTTTCAGGGCAATAACTTGAGGTGTGTTGCCTTTATAAATCGAAAATATGTATTCCGGGCAAAATTTGGCAATTCATGGATTCGAAAAATTTGTATTAATAAAACGAATAAGATATCCAAATTCGGTGGGTTTGATCCTAAATAATACTCTAAATATGTTCTGTAAGTGTGTATAGTTGACCGCTATTCTGTACAGGATTCCTTCAGGTAACAATTCTAACAGCTGTTTGACCGAATGGTTACAGTGTCGTGCTACAAAATGAATCAACGCCAACTTTTGGGTTCGAATCCCCAAATAATAAGATTTTTTTTTCTTCATTTTTCTCTTTTTTTTCTATCTTGATTTTGGACTACAAAGTACAATAGTGACGTGAAATGAAAACTTATTTTATTATAATTTGTGAGTAGAGTTACACAGAGCTCCACACGCACAGCCACACACTTGTTCAATATTTGTCAATAATTGTCGGACTCCTCCGAAATGTGGCATATGCATTCCTTGCGACAAGACGTCGGTTGGTATTGCGTTTCAGCAAGAGCGGCCTGAAGGTGGCGCCACTGGGTCTTGTTTCAATCTTCTGTGCATGTCCGTGGATGTCTGTTCAAATTCTTCCCAAGCGATAACTTTCAAACGCTTTGTTGGATTCCTCCGAAATTTGGCATATGCATTCCTTGCGACAAGACGTCGGTTGGTATTGCGTTTCAGCAAGATCTGCCTGAAGGTGACGCCACTGGATCGTGTTCCAATCTTCTGTGTATGCCCTTCACAAGCGATTTTTTCCCAAACTCTTTGTCGAAATTTGGCATAAGCATTTCTTGTGACGAGACGTCGATTGTTATGTTCGTGGATTAAACTAGATAATCGTGGGGAGTGCAGGCTATTTTGATATAATGCTACCCAGAAAGGGATAGCTGACAGACCAATATTCGGTCTGCTTCAGGAACAGATGTAAATATGTTATTCCAGATCCAATCAATGCGGGCCCTTCCTTCACTGCTTCGTGAATATTATAGCATTTGTTCAATGCAACTACGTGGTTTACATAATATGTTTGAGTGGGAGGTTGGACGATATCGGTGTGCAGACACCATGCCATGAGATGTCCCTTGGAATTGTACTTCGCCTGCTTCTGCCTGGTGAAGAAATCCGAAATATTGTTTCCGGGTACGCAGGAAACCCTGCTTAAGACAAGCTTATAATCATTAGCTAAACCTTAGAAATTGAGAATGAAAACATTGACCCTGTTTCACCGCAGTCACTTCTTCAATAGTCGCCAGATAAACATATTGATTTTGGGAAAGTTTGGATCAAATGTGTGGTATATTCTCCATTCTAATCAATCAGAACCTGTACTATACCCGTATCGTGATTAAACACAGAGAGGTGAATGAGGGACGGACAGCGGATTTGTCTTACTAAGCTACTGCGTGTAGATGTATAACTGATGATATTTCATACGCCATCTCAATGTCCATCTGGAATGCTACTGATCGGTAAAGCTATATCATAGAATGTAAAGTTATATCACAGAATGTAAAGCTATATCACGGACGTCATCGTCTTCGTATAGATCGAATAGGCCATTATTCGACGTTGGATGTCTATCTCGTCAAACATTTGCCATTCTTCCGATCTTATTCTCAAAATTTGAGGAAATTCTGATTTTGCATGGTTATAAAAGTTCCAAATTCGTACATGGCCAATATGAATTTACAATTGCACGGAAATTAAATAATGTTGTTTGCGAATCCGACGTGCTTAAAATTCTGTGTCGTTCTTGTGTTTGTTGCCGACGAATTCGTTGGAAACCAGACAAGGTTGAAAGGAAACTCTTTAAGTTTACCAATTAGCGCAATATCATGAAAAACAAATTCATTGATTGATATATCGTGCCTTAGAGTGAACCTACAAGACGCCTTTCAGAAGCTATTTCATCACGTTGCATTCCCACTGATTAGCTTTCTGACTGAGTAAATTTACACAGGGATACCACCGTTATGCACTATGCAGCCTTATCCGACTCATTGCTTTGTCACACAACGATCTCTGACAAAAAGTGATCGCTAAAGCTATTCCGTCTCGGCAGCTTCTACAGAGAACGGTCGGCATGAAATTCGGAAACCATTCGACACAGCTTTCGCGATCGTTAATGGAGGGCATAGTCGTTGGTTTCCGATGGACTTAAATGGCTTGGTAACGTCGATTTGCCATTATTGATTGACAGTTGGACGTTGGGCATATTTACCCAGCACGTGGGTGGTGATTTTATCGTTAAGGTGTGGACACATCGCTTTACTAGCCTCTTGAATCGAGTCTATCGCACTCGGAACAGGAAGCTAACATTTACGGATACCAAGAAATCCCAGAAAGATTGCCACATATCTGTATATGATAATAGCGGTATAAAGCTGACTGTTTGACAGTTCAGTTGTCTGGGTGTATACGGAAATTGCCTCAGTTTCCTTTTTCATATTTGCACTTAGCTTTAGGGCAATCAGTAATTTGCAAATTTGTGACAATTAATCGGGGTTTAGAATTGTGTACATGATCAATGTATGCTATCAGACAGATCTCTCACTGAGTTGCGCATTATGATTGGGGATAAAAAAAGTAAATAGATGTGATAGAATTTGTTAAATTAATTTGTCAAAGCTAACACGATCATTTCAATAGTTTAGTTCAGTATAAAAACTCTTGTTATGATTACCTCGAAAAATCATCGAATTTTACAGTTCAGCACAAACATCTGCAATGCAAATACTATGCAACTCTCCTACTGCTCTGTCTTCAACCATTACCCTATGCGTATTCTTTTAGCATTGAGAATAAAGTTCGATCCGGAATCGATTATTTCTAAACACCAGCTTCGGGAAAATGCGCCATTCTTCGAAATAGTTCCGTGACGAAGAATGTCGAGGATTGCCGATTGGGCAAGCCTTCTACCCAGCAGATCGATGATAAGTGCGAGGAGTCTCTGATGATCAAGTCAGGCCAATGAGGAGGGAAACCTTGAGACCAGGTAAGGCTATTCTGTTCACTCGAAAATGTCCCTAAATCACATGTCGAGGTTTGATTCATATGTGCTATCAAAGCTCTAGTAATGTCTTGCCTATACAGCGAAAGAAACAAGATTTCTGTGTGTAGAGAGAGGCTGTAGAATGAATTTGGAGTGAATATCAGTGATTTCAGGAGTCGATCGATACCCTCTCAGCTGAGGGAAACGTTTGCCTTGCCGTTTTAGCGTTAATGTATTGGCCACACGAATTGTGTTGTTGGCATGTCACTGACCTATAGCCGACTATGTTTGTCCGGATTACATGGGGTGATTTCTAAAATAAAGCTTTCTATAACAGCTATTTCATCTTGATAATTGGAGAACTATGATATATTCTATTCACTAAATTTGCGTAAATAGAAAATAAACAAGCATAATTCAAGTCTCAAAAACTGAAAGCTTCAAAATGGTATACTGTGTGTTCGCACGTAACATTTATCGATATACTCTTGCAATAACATATTGCAAGAATGATGGCATATTTGAAAGTCTTGATGAAGTCCTTTGTAGCTATGCATTTTAATCGAAAATATGTGCTTTCACCTTTTATTGTGGTATGATAACCATGGTATGATAGAATCTGTTACTGTGTGATATTTTCCACGTCGCCTCAGATGGTTAGATTTCACCGAGTTATCGCATAAAGAAAACATTTACCCTTTTTACCTTCCAGTAACGTCCTGAAAAATCGCCAGATAGACATATTTTACTGACAGTTGGGATGAAATGCGAGGTAGGATTATTCGTTTACATTCAAAGAAATCAAAGCATGTATCACTCACCTTTTGCCTATGTTATCGCGATTGAATATGTAGCAGGCTATACACATAGCATTATAAGTCTGGATATGGAATCCTAAAGATTATTTCTTTTAGTATATTGTGACATCTTTGGACAACTATGGCTTATATATTTAGTTAACTGAGAAACGCACCAACGCGTAATCCCAAGTAAATAGCCATTTTTTTGGAAAACGTTGTGGATCATAAAAGTATGATCATACCAGTTGAGAGATACTGCCATGATAACAATTTGGTTGCGGGGAAGGGGGGGGGGGGGGGGGGGGGTGTTCTGTATTATTCTACAAAACATTTTTCAAATGCTTGATAGATAATACAGGCATCAGATCCGACATTCAGTAGTCAGCTAATTCATAAGAAATCATTTGCAACAAATCCAAAGCAAACATACATTAATCCAGTACATCTTAACACAAGCTTTTTTTGCGAGAGAAAAATAGTTATCTAGCAATGAAATGCCAGTGTTATGAATGCCAGTGTAAAATGAATGACTGTTCAAAGAAACTGCCCCTTTTCATATCTTTCTCTTTATGAGGGTGATTTGGTTTAATTACAACACATATAAGGGTAGTGGAAAGAGGTGCCGACATACTGACTGCGTCACATGACTTCACAGAATAGTCTTCTGGTTAACCTATTCTAAAGCACATACCAAGAATCTAACGATTCGTGATATGTGTTGTATCTCAGGTACGCTTTTATTGTACCTGTTCATGTGGCAACTTGGATGATATGACCGCACGGCCCCTAGCACCGGTGTGGAAGCAATGGTGGTCCGCCAGATATGAGGGTCCGGGGACCATGGTATCTGGATCTGGGTGCCCGAAGGGCACCCAGATCCAGATACAAAAGTCCTCCCTCGGAAACAATTGTCCCCCTATCAGCAGAAACCATGGTCCTGATATCGTTGGAGTCCGGGTCACTGAAATCTAGACAGGAATGTCCCTTCTCATATATATAAGGCCCGGACCATGGCATCTGGCGGACTATGGGCGCTTCCACAACTATGGAAGTCCTCAGAGTCCGGCATACCTCAGAGTCCGGTTGACCTATATATGAAACTAAAGGAATAGTAAAGGCTAGAAATTCTGAACAGAGGTTCGGCCAGCAAATCGGTGGTGCAGTGGATAAAGGCATGGACGGTGGACAGTACAGCAGAAGGTAAGATTGTGGGTTCGATCCTAGTCGGGGTCAGTGGAAAATGTTTGATTTTCTGGATTTCTCATGTACAGCTTTTGTACGTCTTGTAAAGTTATACCGTTACATCTTTGTTAAATATATATATTTTTTTAGGAATACTAATTTTATGTATTTAAGTCAATGTACATCCTTACGGTGGCCCATATACGACATGCTATTAATTTTAGTTTGGTATATATTTTTTTCAGTTTAGTTTTCACCCGAGTGAAAACCTTTTTCAATCCGAAGCTTCCACCCAAGTGCAAACGTTTTCACCGGGATGATTGTTTGAACGAGACACTATTCTTTTTTGGTATAACCCATTTACATAGAAACGCGAAAAGTGAGTCCTTGTGACCCGCAATTAATATATTTTGTAGACTTCATTTATGGCTAATTGTATGTATACATTACCGGAAGTTCAACCTAAGGCGCTTGCAAAGTAATGGTGTATTCATGACGTACACCGGGTATATTTATTACCTATTCAATCCAAGCTTGGATAACGATGGTCCATAAAGGGCATTAAAGAATTAGGGTGACATACAGGGGACATCGATTTTTTTTACATTGTTTTTATTACATTTTCTGCCTTTCTTGGGGATGTTCTTTATTGTCGTCTATTTTCTATAAACAGATTTGAGTTTATCACATGTTTTGTTCACATTTTTGTCATTTCTAGTAACGTCGTCATAAATGACTTTATCGTTTTTTTGGGGGTTTTTTTCAACGAAAACCAAACAAACTCTGGAAACGTTTACACCGTTAAACCGCAGAGTAAACCTTTAAACCATCGAGTAAACCTTTAAACCGCGAAGTAACTTTTAACCCTATACCAACCCTGTTGGTTTCTTGCTCGTATCTCCGGAACGACAAAAAATTGGAGAGCTGAAACTCCGCGACTTTTTAGATTATCATATTGAGGTCATTTTGAGCCAATTTGCATGACCCCCCGAGCAGAGGGTCATGGGTAAATTAAAAATGGCGGCCATGTGGGGGTACCAGAAAAGTGATGTTTCCGTCATATTTCTTCAAAATTGTTGCTTTTCTGTACAGAAAACTGGGTAAAACTTAGTTTAGTTCATATCAGAGTATTATTTACTAATTTATCATGCATTTTTTGCGGAGAAAAAAACAAAAAAATTGAAGATTTTGACCGAAAAATCGTCCAAAAATGCTCTGTTGAAAATGACGTCACAGTGACGTCATAATGGCGGCCTTCTTCGATTATTTTACATTTGAGCTTGACCCAGAGATATAGTGTGGTAAGTTTCAGCCCTCTAGCCTTAGCGATAGCGAAAATATATAGGGGGTGGAACTTTCCGCCGCCCCAGGCTACGGTACACCCCAAATCGTCCAGGCCAGATAGGGTTAAACCGCGGAGTAACATTTACCCTGCGGTTGCTAGCTTTACTTCGCGGTTCAAAGGTTCCGCCGTTAATCTAAAGAAATTCTGTGTTAAGCTTATCTGGCCTGTCCAGGCCTAAGGGGGGGGGGGGCGAATTCGGCCCCCCCCCCACCCTCACTAACTACTAACTATTTTTCTTATCCCTTGAAGTAAAGGGTCTGAAACTTACCACACTATACCTTTGCGTCAACCTGTACAAGAAACTGTAAAAAAAATCCAAGATGGCCCCTTTGATGACGTCACAGTGACGTCATTTTGCAAAAAATACCTTTCTTGGTCGAATTTTTAATCAAATTTTGCGAAAATTGTATTCATGTAATTTTTCCAAAAAAATGCATGAAAAATTACCCGTGAATTTACCCGTGATCCTCTGCTCGAGATGTTACGCAAATAGGCCCAAAATGACCCCAATACACGCTTAAAGCTAAAGTGTTGAAACTTACTCGTAAAGTGATGAAATAACCCTTTCAGTGTGTCCACAGGGGCTGCACTTTAAGTGTCCCTGTGGGCACACTTAAAGGGTTATTTCAACACTTTACGAAAAAAGTTTCAACACTTTAGTTTTAAGCGTGTATGATAAACTACAAATTCACGGAGTGTCAGCTCTCATTCTTTTGTCGTTCCGGAGAATGCACAGAAAGTTTGGTGGTGGTGAATGTCCCTATCCCAGGCATTGTAGGGTTAAAGAAGGAATTGTTTGCATAAAATAGTCCAAAATATATAGAAATTACAAGCGTCTAGTCCGTCATTCATAATCCAGCCGTCGTCCATTAGAGAATATCCGCGTCCATAATCCAAAGACCTATTCCATTTCCATATAACAGTATTAGCACCAAATTCAAAAAGACAAAAGTATACATAAACATAGGCTTGTTTCCTGCAAGAGAGAAGCGGTCAACAGTTTTCAATGATGCCGGCAAGACATCATGATGTTCCAAAATATCAAACCCGTATCGCTGATCAGTATTCTTAATCCATAATATTCGTTATAGAGTCGTCATCTAAAAATAATGTACCTCAGTCACGCTTTGATTGTGACTGTTCATATGAGTACCATGAGGATCTTGAAGTACATGGGCTCATACGGCCCCTAGCCCCGGGTTAAGCGGAATTAGACACATGTTACGAAACGTAGCGCCATAGATCTTGCACGCTACGTTGGTATTTTGCTATCAGCATGCGATATGTATCGCCAAATTTGAGAAACTTTGAGTGGAGGCGCTTGGTGGAATAGCCCTGTTTTATAAGTTTCTGCAACAATGTTTTGTGACGTTGATTAAATCATCACATTTAACACAGGATCTAGCAAATGCTACTAAGCGAGATATGTATACGCCATATGCAGGTCCCACTGGAATATTACTATCCAGAAAGGGATAGTTTACGATGTCGAAATTGTAATCATCTCTTTTGTCATAAAGTCGACGAGAGAGAATGCCCGCTTCATTTTTATAGAGGTAGAGATCTAAATAAGCCCGAAAAACTCGGAAAAAGTCGATATCACCGGCCAACGCATAGAATACATACCCGGTGTGTTCTACATACATGTTTTTTCTTAATCCAGAATATGTCATGAATAAACAATTAATTTGCGAGTGCCTTAGGGTCTTTGGCGATATTTGTGACTGATTACATCTTTAAACGGACATGTTTGTTATCCATGATGCTTACTTTCTCACAAATCGCGGTTATTCTTTGTTCCTCAGGATATTTGGTTCCACACAGTCCTCGTAGAACAATTTGGTTCTTTTTGTATTGTTACTTGGAATTTTGTTATGAGAATTTGGATCTGTATTTTGGTTCCACCTGCTGCGAAAATAGACAACAAAATTTCCCGGAGTGCGGAGAGCACAAGGGCCAAACTGGTTTCACGAAGAGCCAAATTCTGTTGAATTTATCTGAAGAACTAAGAAGTACCAAGATTCCATAGTATTGTGTATTAAAACAACGGATACAAATTCTGTCTGTATGTTGTATTCTTCACTGTAGTGAACAAGCTCTCACGAGACAAGCAAAGAATCGCGAAAGCACGAGGGGAAGCCCTTAGGTGTGATGCAGTCCTACCCGGCTATTTCTTAGCATAAATTTCAAGATTTTTTGTTAAAATTATCTTGTTTTTTTCATTTCATTTTCGTCCTCACTGATCTCCTGAGTAGGAGGAAGAGACGGAGAGAGGGGGGACTTAGGGCGTTATTCACCTACCTTCAACCGGTGACGTCAACAGGTCACTTTCGGTTGACCTTTGTGAGGTCACTCCCGGTTCCGGTCACGTGATCGGAAGTGACCATGCGCACAATAGCGGACATCATGCGCAGGGTTAAAGATCACTTTATAACACATGAACGGAACCGGAAGTGACTTCACAAAGGTCAGACGGAAATGAACTGTTGGCGCCACCTGTCGGAAGTAGGTCAATAACGCCGTAACTCCCCTTTCTATACTACTCTCTGGTACACATGTGCACGTGTAAATTGGATGGAAAATCGGAAGTAGTAATCGAGGCGGACACTGGGCTCCGGGTTAGGACTTTCGTCTCCTGGAAGCCAGTGTCCCAGGACATCCAAATCCAGACCTGAATGCCCGACGGACAATTAAATCCAGATCTTAGTGTCTTGGGACACTTACATCTAGACGCGAGTGCCCCCCGGACTCTGGATGCAGCGGGCCACCGTTTCCGTCACACCGGCATAAGCGGTATTAGATACAAATCTAGAGAGCTATGATGGAAATGCTCTGACAACTCGTATACTGGTAATTGGTGAGCTGTTTCGCTGTGACAACTCGTACATTGGAGATTGGTGAGCTGTATCGTCGTCAGATGTAAATGACGGCATTAACACAAAAGACTAGTCTGTAAGGCCCGATGTCGACCCAGCATCAACTTCCCACAAATGCCAACATATATCAAAGACCAAAAGGTCTGTACAGGGGGCGGGCCTCGGGGACGAAACGTCCACCAGCAGAATCTCGCCATATACAGGAAAAATTACAACACATATAAGGGTAGTGGGAAGAGGTGCCGACATACTGACTGCGTCACATGACTTCACAGAATAGTCTTCTGGTTAAACCTATTCTAAAGCACATACCAAGAATCTAACGATTCGTGATATGTGTTGTATCTCAGGTACGCTTTTATTGTACCTGTTCATGTGGCAACTTGGATGATATGACCACACGGCTCCTAGCACCGGCATAAGTGGTATTAGATACAAATCTAGAGCTATGATGGAAATGCTCTGGCAACTCGTATACTGGTAATTGGTGAGCTGTTTCGCTGTGACAACTCGTACATTGGAGATTGGTGAGCTGTATCGTCGTCAGATGTAAATGACGGCATTTAACACAAAAGACTAGTCTGTAAGGCCCGATGTCGACCCAGCATCAACTTCCCACAAGTGCCAACATATATCAAAGACCAAAATGTCACACTCAAGGTTATTTCACTCATATGGTGACAGCCAGTTTGAAGGGTGGAGGAAGTCGGAGTACCCGTAGAGGGCCACCGTCATTCGGCAAGTAACTGGCAAACTTCTCTTTAGGAAAATGTATCTTAACTGAGTAGCAAATGAGGAATAAATCTCGTAGCTGGGGTGAAAGATATGACCGGGACTTTCATACTTACCGAATTTCCCACTTGGACTATCGGTATAGTTTCCTTCAAAACCCGCGAACTTATATTCATATCCTGAATGGCGTCAAGTACATAGAGATTATCCAATGCAAGGAGATCGTCTACGTATCGCTTAGTGAATGAGAATGGAACGAATGAGAAATGGGTATCTACATACAGTCTTAGGTCCTATTTAATTGGGTATAGATATGCCTACCAAGGAGAGGTGACTAAAAAGGTACACATTAGAATGTAAGTATGTATGTATGTATGTATGTATGTATGTAAGTATGTATGTATGTATGTATGTATATAGTCTTGAAAATTCAACGCGGATGTTATTAATGAGAATTCCAAGCAACTCCTTAAACAAAGAAACATTCGATGAATAATACCCCTTGTATGTATTCGGAATGAAGAAAGCTTTATGGCATCTGGTATTAAAATATCAATGATCAGTGTTCTTGAACACCGACATAATATAAATGAATTTAATCAGTTCAGTCTGAGATACTGGTGACGTCATTCATCTTCATTGCATATATGGTAATTTTTGGAGAGGGAGAGAGAGAGATAATTATGGTTTAACGTCGCTTTCAGCAATATGGTAATTTTGGACTTGTATATGAGCCTATACTTGTGTGTGCTCCGCCTCATAGTGTAATCATGCCGCTTATCTTGTATATCTGTATTATGCTATCATACTGGGAAAGACACTAATTGTATTATACACTGTTTTGGCAAATGGTTCAACCCTCAATTATTGTCACGAGACAAGGCAGGCAGTACTGCTACTGATGACCCCGGCATGTGACTTCCGGTATTAATTTGCAGTCACGAACGATGTGTCATTACTGCAGGTAAGCTCATTATTTTGCAAGAGAATAGCCAGCCCAGGATGTAGATACCGGTCGATACCCATCGACATCTGAATGTCCTACGTGTGGCTTCATTCCCAGATATGAAAGGAAATATGGCAAGTGGACAAATTGATGAAGCCCTGATAAAAACCATATTATGCTGATGCTTGAGCAAAAACTGTGTTAACTAACCTTTAGTAATCAAACCAGTAACTTGCAGACAGTTATCTATGAACAGTTCAATACATGATGCATCACGTCGACATTTAATGTGACCAGGCAAGTTTCACCAGACATGCATTAGGTTCTGCTTCGCGCCTCTCCATTTAGGGTTGTCAGTGTCCGTACCAGAGTTGAACTGAGTCCAGGTGAACGAATATGGCGACCGTCTATCTGGGCAAATTGATATCAGTCGTGATTCACCGATATATCTTTCTACAGCATACAGTGCTATGATAATTTATGGAAAGTTACCTACAAAGTGGAACTGGCGCTTGTAAATATATCTAATATAGACCTGATGTCAAGATATCAAGTTAAATAGAAGTCACGTGATCAATACAGCAGTTAGATAGAATTGTTCTTTGAATCGACAAGTGTCTTGCAGAAAATGGCGAGACCCCACATTGTATAAATGAGGTGCAGCACTAGGCACCTTTGTTGAGGATGGTTACTAGGCTGCCATGTAGTAAAGTTGATTTTGAGAGAATTTTCAACCTCGAGCTCTATAATTTTTGCACTTGACATAAGTTGTTATTCCTACGAAGTAGGCTCTCATTTGCAAATTGTCCGGTAATGAGTGAGTGAGTCAGTCAGTCCTTCCGAATCCTTTCGTCGGCAAAATAAGGAGAACCGTTGACATTAGAACCTTGATTTTTGGCATGAAGGTGCATTAGAGAACTGTAACCAGCAAGTTCTGAACTGACTTAACTTTGGATGAAATTTGACCTACTTAGATGACCTATAACATTACGCTTGGACCCCCAAGTCATCTTCCTCATCCTACTTCGTAGGTCCTGTGACGTTAGTCACACTACTCATGTCTGATTAGTGTGGGTTTAATTAGGCGTGTTACCCTGAGCCTCACTTTGACCTTTGAACTATCAAATGACTGGCTATTCTCGAATTGAAAACCTCGATCTAATCTCTGTCACATATTTCTGGGTAGTTTATACCCTAGCTGGCACAATATTATATATTGGGGATACAGTTAATTAAGGGGTAGCGGATCACTTTCCAAACAAACCGTACTCGCGTTCTTTCTCTTGGCAGTAAAATCACCAACTCGGTATCATTATCAAAGATTTTTGTTCTGCTTTACAGTGATATGAAAATCAGTATTCAGTGTCTGTGTTTTTAGCAGGAAAAATAACGTTTTCTCCGTGTCCATCTTACGGTAGTAGCAGATCAAATTCAGGGATAGCGGATCACGCCCTCTGGCGGATAATTATCAGGACACAACTCGCTCATAGGGGTCATATAAAAATATCTGATGAATCTCACACATGTTGTTCCCAATTTCATATGAATAACAAACCACATTTTGTTCTGAAATGTTATTTATTACCATAACATACCGAATAGTGGACAAGTGTAAATTATTGACTAGATCAGACATGGCAATCACACCTCATAAATAAATATCAGGCACACTGCAGTACATGTGTGCAAAAAATGAGAACATAAATCTTTAAAAACAGATAAAGAAAAACTATTTATGGAAGAAAACAAAATATCAAGCTCAGTTCTTGAATAAAATACACACAAAATAGCATTCTGGCCACGCATTGGGGCTTAGATTTCACAGATAAGTTCGATCATACAGTTTCCCCAGGTCAGACAATCGCACATGGACAATACCTGAATTTTCTGGCATTTTGAACAGGAAATCTTTTAAACTTTGCATAGATTTCTAATAGATATACAGTTACATAATAATAACAAAAGTTAACACAGAGTCAAACTAACACGCAAGAACAGTAACTTCTCCCTTTGGCATTTTCACAAGGAAATCTTTTAAACTTTGCATAGATTTCTCAAAGATAAACGGTTACCAGAAGCCTATCACAAGACCTCTATTATAGGCTTCTGCTGTTACATAATCAAAACAAAAGTTATCACCGAGTCAAACAATCACACAAGAACAGTAACTTCTCGCTTTGGCATTTTAACCAGGAAATCTGTTACAATTTGCACAGATTTCTCTGACTGATCCGCTACAACTTGAATAACCACAAGATGAAATGGCACAAGATGCCAGCTTATACTTGTTGCAAAGTTCAGAAGCTTTTGTTTGCTAATTAACTAGTTAATGACGATGTTAAAAATACATACTTGTGCAGGAATCCACAAAACGACGGCAACACGCTTCACCATGAAAACAGAATGACGTTTTCTCCCGCGCATATCGGGTCACGAGAGTTCAGACGAGCAGTACGGTAAGCCCTGCCACAAGTGATAAAATGGACAGTTGTCAACATGTTTGGTATTTATTTGCTCAGGGTAAACAGGCCATTCAGTTAAATCCGAGAAAGGCGATTTTATTGACGTTTTTAGAGAAATATCGTTCGCTGAAGACCAAGTGATCCAAGTGATCCGCTACT